>JARHVA010007122.1:260000-300000 GCA_037957365.1 Torreya grandis | reverse complement strand
TAACTTTGATTTTTTTTCTTATGTCCATAGAGGCAAATTAAATGAGTAAGCAAATTAGGTAGCCACATGTTCTAATTTTTCCTTTATATTCCCTACTTGTTCCTTGTATTCTTATCTTTTTATTTAATTTTCTTCTTTTAATTTCCATAATAAATCTTCTCTATATCATCCATGTACTCAAATTTTATTAATATTTATCAACTATGGCTCATGGATGACTTACAAAATTTTCCATAGTGTCCAACTATTTATCTATTGGTAATGTTGTATCTAGATCATATTGTGGGTGAGAATTGGTTAATGCATTGAGGGATTATTGATTCCCTCTTATATATATACATTGTGACATCCAATATCACTTGGAACTCCTAATGAGATCTTCCCTAATTATTTCCATTTCAATTGGGTTTTGTTTTTATAGGGATACTTGAGTTTTCCCTCTTATAGGAGCCTAAAGAAAGTTTTTTGGCACCAAGATAGTGAATAATCCTTATCGATGAATTTATAGATCTAATTTTATTCTCTTCATGGGGTTCATGGGAGTCATTTTACTACTCTATCTAGTTCCCAATTTTCCCAAGGTGTTTTGTGTTTAAGTATCCTTTATTGTATTAGAACTTATGGGTGTGTTGTCTACCCTTTTCCCCTTCTTTTTTACTTTTATTTATAATTTTACCTATTCCTCATATTTATTATTCCCCCTCTTTTTCCTTTCTTTAATTTATCCTTTTGATTTATGTCCTTTTATTTTTGTTTTTCAAAATTTTCCTTTTCTAATTTTGTTTGTTTTTATTATTGTATTTTTCTATCCTCATTTACTATATGATTTTTATGTTCCTCCTCTATCCTTTTTTCCTCTTTTTCATTCTTATTATTATATTATATTCTTATTTATTTCATAATTTTCCTAATATTTATTTATATTTTTATTTTATCCACCTCCTCCCTTTTTAATTATTCTTTTTCTAACATTTTTCTAGCTTATTGAGTAAATGACTCTGCAATTTATTAGATCTTGTTAGTTTATTCTAAAATCTCTTGTTCTATTTTCTTGCATTGTTAGATGATGTACACTTATATCTCTTTATCCTTTTAAAAATATCTTTGCTTTTACAAGAACTATATTTTTCTTTGTTTGTAAATCCATCATACCTTAGTCTTTCTTGATCTACAAGAGACATATATGATTTTGCAGTAGTTATTCTTAATGCCTCCTCTTGATATTTATTGATTATCATCCTATCATATTTAATCATATGCTTTATATTTATGAGTATATCATAACTGTATAAGAATACCTATTACATCATCCAAAAATTATGGACTAAACTCGACACAATCAATAAATACTCTAATCACCATATTTTTACTTATGGTATTTGCATCCTTATGTAGGTTGACCTCCTTTTATATCCTACCCTTGGTGTGGCACATGCCTAGGAGAGTATTAATATATGGTATCTCTATGGTAACCTCTATTGTTTCTTCTACCTTGATCTCTTATTTTCCTCTTATTTATATGACTTTGTTTCTAAATATGTTACTTGGATTTTGCCTTGGCCCTTTGGTTTTTCTATTTTATGATTATTTTTACCATTATGGTATAGTTATAGTGAAAAAATTATCCCTTTTTCCCTCTTCTCATTTGTAACAAAGTTTTAAATCTTCTAGATATGTTGAAGGTGACCCCTCTTTTTCCTATATTGTCTGAATTTTCCTTTTTGGGGGATAACCCTTCCCAAAGAGATAGTTTCCTCTTCAACAAAGAGTAAGTGAGAGTACCTTTTGCTATCATATCTTCTTCTCCCAATTCTCCTAGTAACATAATACTTGAATAAAAATGTATTCATGTCCTCTTTGTCCTCTTCTTCAATCATTTCTTTTATTAGAGGAGGTTATTTACCTTATCTCATGTTCACCTAGATGCTTTGTTATTCTCACCCACTTATGTGTGGATATTTCATTTATCTTATTTTAGATATTAGATATTTATCTTTTATATATTATGGGGATAATTTATAGTTATTTATATCCTTTATATCTAGTTCTCTCTTAATCCTAGGTTTGATCTCTAGCTTGATCTCTTAGTTAGTATTGATCTTTATTTCCTATACATGAAAGGATAATTTATTGTATTTTCATGGAAGATTTATGTATATAGAGGATTTCTCATTGTATGATCTATTTGTCTATAATATATTGAGATATTATTTTAACAATGCATTAATGGATTTTATTGTGATAATGGTTTGTAGATTTGACCTTAGGTGAGAGTTTTATAAACTCTTTCATGGTATCAGATTGGTCTGCAACAAGTACTATTAAATTCCTTAGCTTATTCTTACTCAATGTATACTATTCTATTTTATTACTAATTATACTCATCTCTTGCATCATCTTTTGATGGTCTTGAGAATTAGAAAGGTGTGAAAAAAATTCTAGTTTTTTTGGGAAACTTTCTCTTTTTTATGTTCTTTATTGCAGATAAATTTTGGAGATTGAAAGAAAAAACCAAATATCACCAATTCATACAAATTATCTGATAAAGACATAATCACCTCTAATTTCATCCTAATTGGATATATGAGGTAAGATCTATAAGACTTTACATATCTTATAGATTTTGAGAAAACTATAGATAGTCTCTTAGGAAAAAAATTGGTTGCATGTGCCTTGTTTTCTAATTTCCATAAAATTTTGAAATTTTTAATTTTATTACTAATTTAAAAAGTTAACATATTTTTACTAAGTATAACTATTCTAAAAAAAATATAACTTGTTTTTATTTAAATCTGATAAAACTGTAAATGATCACTCAAAACTATTTTTTGGTTTTATGCATCTTATTTTTAGGTTTTTATAAGATTTTAAAAAATTTAATTTCATCAATAATTGAAAATTTTATAATAGTTTTATTAATTAGTATTATTCATAAAAAATCCTTATGGGGAGATTTTTTTTAACTTTTTATAAAATAATTTCCTTAGATATTTTTGATTATTTTTTTATTAAAAAAATATTTTTTATTTGGGGTACATAATGAGATATTTTATTTATTTATTTTTTGGCCATATATTAAATTTTCTAATCTTATATGTCAAAGAGCAAAGGATGAAGATTGGTTTGGTAGGTGGCTAAACCCCCATGCAAGAAAATAAAATTTCTTATTCACTAATTTCACCATCTTGATTGTAATCATATAATATTTTTGATTGAGTCTAATGTAATTTTAAAATTTACTTTTCATCTTACTATTGTGGATTTTTTCATCCACTCCTATGTAGGCATCTTCATCCATCATTCTAATTTGATTTGGGATGAACTCTAGATCATGTGTGGTGGCACCATCATTATTTGTGAGGATTTTACAAACATGGTTCCTCCATTATTTATATCCCCTCATTAAAAAAAAAATTATTACATTTATTCTCATTTATATGTACTCTTTCAAACACACTTTTAATAGAGCTCAATGACTTGCATTGTTTGATTATGTTTTTTATATCACTTATGTTTTTAGCCCACATTGCTCCCTTATTTTTGAACCAAATATCATAATTTGTGATGACTTCTTTGATAGGTCAATAGTATCTATATTTTTATCTATTATGGTGTATGCAATGTCTTCCTTTTTTTATTTGATGTTTTTTTAATATGAGATATATTGTACTTGCACTAGTTCTTTATGTATGAGATATATTGTACTTGTATTAAATTATAAAGTGCCATGGTGGGTTTTCATTTATATTATAGTCTACCTTTATGTGTGTGTAGCTTAGTTTGTGCACCCTTTATTATTCTAGTTGTCAGTCTTTCCCATCATCATCAAGGCCATCTTCTTGAGAGCTTTTATCTATATTTTATATATTTTTCATTTATAGATAGGTTTTGTTGACTTATTTATACACTTGGGATTTGAGAGGAGTAAATCTATGTCATGAATACTTTAACTCACCTTGGCCCCCCTCTAATGTCTCTTGAAGTGTTAGGGTAGTTCAAAAGGGGTATCACTAGTTATCATGTCAAAATAATAGGTTTAAGTGGGGTGCTATGTCAAAATATGTTATGGTGGTTATATTTTCCCCCTTTTTGAGTTTATTTCAAGTGTTATCTTTGTGTTATGTTTGTATAAGGGTTCACAACAAGTATTGGAGTTGTCCTTATGGTCTAAATTTACCCATATTGAAGATGACCCAAAGGTTGCAACTCATTTCCTATTATGTATCCACCTAAATATGTTCAGAGCCTACAACATATTGTAATATAAGAAGGTTAAAGAGGTTATAAGGTATATCTAGCAACCTAATCTATGTATTTATCATGTTTTAAGGTCTTTTAGTAGATATTAAGGTAGCCTCTATTTGAACTCTCACTTGAGATCATATGTATTCCCTTCAAAAGGAGTGTTTGACTATATAATGATATTATTTTGACACTAAAAACCCACTAATACTATTAATTACACCATCAAAGGTCTCTATTATCATCATACTCCCATGATACAATAGTTTCATATGTAAAAGGTTTGTTTTTATAAGTCAAAGGCTTTTAGTTTCCACTAAAAGGGGGCCTACACATGCGAAAGAATATATTTTAAGCTTACCTTCACCCATATTTCATGTTTTGAATTCATTTAAACCCTCGTTTCCCTAATCCTACCCACCAATAAAATTCAAAGATCTGAGAAACTAAGAAAATGTAGGAAAGTAGTGTTTTACAGTTGTTTTCAAGCAAGTAGGAATCCATACAGTATGGTCATTATAAAAAATGTTCAGTGATTTATAGAGGGAACTAAATGCATAAATAATGTAAGAGAATACATTATTTTCAAGTTATAAAGGTTAAAAAATTGACCCATACTTTCCATTTTCTTCCTTAGTAGCCTTAGATAACCTCACACATTCTTATTTAGTATAGACTTGAGGGAGAAGATGGTTAAATGAGATATTAGCCAAAGGAAGGGAGTCTAATGCCCTTATGATCCTTTGAATTGGTTTTTAGAATGATTATCCATGATTTATGAATAATGGTTAGGAACCTAAGGTGGTAAAAATAGTCTTTGTTGATGCCGTGGATTGCACCCGAGGTAAGAGGCTGAGTTCCTACCTTGTCCACACGCAACAATGGAAACTCCCCTCTTGCCTGTGGGACCAGTGAAGCTAGAGGGGAGAGTCTCTAGATGAGGCCTAGCTCCCTCTAATGTATCTTATAGGCCCTAGTCTCTCCTACTAATAACAAATAAAATGAAAAAGGGGGGGGATGAAAAGGGATATAGAGATCCTAAAAATAAAACCTAAGCCTAAAAAAGAAAAGGTGATACACTAGAAAAGGTTGATCTACTCTAATTGAACATACACTTTCCATTGAGAACCATCTCCAATACACTTCATCTGACATGAGAAAACCTTCTGCATCTGTGGGTTAGGGGTCTGTGGGGATACAAGGCAAAAATAACTACTAGAGGCATTTTGAGACACACTGCAGCAGCCTATCCACTTCACCTATACTCCTCTAGAGACACTTTTAATAGCCCTATAAAAGGAAACTAAAAAATGCACTAGATATGCTGAAATCATTATGTAAAAGCATTTAAGAACATGACTTAACATAGAATCAAGGCATAGACACATACTAAAGATGCAAAACTTAGAATGGAGGTAAAAATGCTATGTTTTGATTCAAGGTAAAATTTTGGCAGCTCTACCTTACAAGCCCAAGATATTTTTGGGTAGATTTTTCCTTAAGGCTAAGATTTGATTTATTCTCAAAAGAGAAGTTTACAATATATAAAAAGAGGAAGAGAACTTGGCACTTTTTGGGAAATATTTTGGCACCCTTTTCTACTAGTGTCCCATGTACGTTCTGAACCTTGGGAAGAGGAAGCCACTATTATTGATGTCATTCTTCTAGAAGAGGTCTACTAGAACCATGTTGTATAATCACCAAAATTGACTTTGGCATTCAAGCATTAATGTAAGAACATGGCTACACCTCTTTTCTACAAATAGATTGCAATTTATCCCCTCATCAATGCCAACTAGAGAAAATAGGCTACGTCACTCGACTGGTAATAACTCACCTTCCCTCTACCACTTAGATGCTTTGTCTTTTCTACCCCTTGTCTTCTTCCTGCTCTTTCATCCCTCGAGGTGATCTTCTAGTGGTCATTGCATTCCTAGGCTCTTTTCATGGTTGGTGCTTAGGCATTCAAAAACAAATAGCTACTTCACTGTGTTAAGTTTGATGCCCACAAACCCATCATCACTTTAAAATAATGGCTAATCTACCTTCTCAAAATTGATGGTTTTTGGCATGTCATCATCCTTGGCAAATTCCTTCGGGTCCTTCGACAGGCTTTTCCATGGGTTTTTTTCTTTGGGATTTTTCCCGCAGACAAAAGTCCATGGAAATTGGCCTCTTTAAACTGGCAAGGTCCTTCGCTTTGAACTAGCAGCATCTTTAAACTGAGCTTTCCCCAACCTTCGGCCTTTTTGTTCAAAGGAATTCCTTCGGACAAAAAGTCTAAAATAATTTGGCCTTAAGTCTTCTTCACACCTTTGAAATGCTTCTTTGGCTATCTTTAGAATGCTCCCTACCCTCTGTAAGGGAATTTAAACTCAGGACTACCCTCCACAAGGGCACCTACCCTTCAGCCTTGGGGTGCACCCTTGAACCATCCCATTGAACCATTCGCTTGAACCACTCATTGAACTGATTCAACAGTTCAACACTGCATGCCAAGCCAAGTGGTTAAACCAAACATTAAACTAAATGATTAAACTAATCATGTTGAACCAACATGTTGAACTAATGCATTAAACCACTTGTTGAACTGGTTCAATGCTGCATGATGAGCCCCTTGAACCGTTTGATGAACCGAATGTCGCTTGAACAAAAATCCATTGAACCAACTAAATTAAACTGAGGCTAATGAACCTTACATTGAACTTTGCTGATTGAACTAAGCATCAAACTAAGGCATTCAAACCAAAGTGGTTAAACTAAGCCATTAAACCAATTGGTTGAATTGGTTCAATGGTTCAAAGCTATGTGCTGATGAACCCACTGATTGCACTCAGGTTGATTGAGCTAGGCATTAAACCAATGAATTGAACCAAGTGAATTGAACCAACAGTAAAGCATTAAACTTGAGTGATGGACCAAAGCTCGATAGACTTGTACAACCTAAAAATGACTGGCTCTAAAAAGCAAGGGAAGAAGGGGACCAATTTTTGGCCCATTGGGCAAAAATGGTCAACAGTCTTCTACATCCACACAGTGTCAATATTAGAATGGTTTTAGTGTGTTTCTAGCCTAGTTAAATAAATTATGGTTATATGTGATTTAAAAGTCCTACCATTTCATTTTCCACCCCTAGTTCACATGTGTGAGTCCATGGGAGTAAGAAACCTCTAGGTTGTCAATAGTTATAGAATGCATGCAATGTTTTCTTGATAATGAAGTGCCTTCAATGCATATATCTAAAAAAGAGTAGTGGATTTAGGTTGAATAATGGTTTCCTCAAATCACTCAGGTCTTCTTCCCTCCTTAACACAAGTGGAGTGATCAAATGAGACTTCATCCCCTTCAATATCCTACCTTCAAATGGGACTACCTATATAGTTCACCTACAATACAAATGTGAATTGAGTGTTTCATGGTGATGGTTATTGAAGGTCATTAGAAGACCATAGAGGTAGTATAGGTGTTGTAAAAATGTGGATAGACCCCTCTCTTAGGAGAATTATGGCTCATTATGGTTCTTAAAGGGAAATAAACTATAAACTAGCCTTACAATGCTTCCATAGACCTATTTAGTAATGTTTTACATTCATTGGTAGAGTTTAAGGTATTTAAGAAGTCCTAGGTTTCATTTCCCCCCTTTATATTCCTAATTAACCAACTCTAAACATGAACATGGGTGTCTAGGTTCCCCATATGTAACCTTGAACATGAATCAATATTCCATATGAAAACTCTCTAAGGAACATTTTCTATGTAATGGTCTCATCATGTAATTTCACCCCATAATAGGTTCTGATTTCCAAGTTTAAAACTCCATAATACCCTATGATAATCACCTACATGTTTAATCTTGTATGCTTAATCCTCAAGCATGGAAATAAGGTTAAATGATCCATAATAATATCAAATTTCAATGGAACTATGAGAAAAGGGTCTATTCAAGTGTGGATGTTATTGACAGACTATGACCAAGTTTAAGATATCAACTCAAACACAACCATTAAAGGGTTTTCCAAAACCATCATGTAGTTGAGCATATAAAATGCAAGAAAGGGTAATATGTTATGAATATGAATGATTCAATATTTTTATTTACATTTAATGAATATCAATTGGATCTCAAACATAGTATGGAATACCCCCTCTTACTCATGGGTTTACGTAAGAGTTATATTAATAGTCACATACCTACACCACCACCTACAAGACTATAGGTATTTTATATCCAACATGGAACATGATATGGTATATGCATATGAAAGGTAAATCTCAAGAAGAGTGATATAACATGGAGATCATATTGTTCAAGGATAAGAAAACTAGAAAAGATATCCAAAACAAGTTGAATTAGGCATATATACTTGGCTAAGTCTACCTAACCAATTGAGGTGCATAACTGATGTTAATGGAAATGTAAATAAAACATGTAAAGGGTAACCCTAATATAATTATTTCATCCATCATCCTTATGGATCTTATAGGTATGATCAATCCAAGTAGTTACATGTTCTGTGTTGGACACTCATGACACACAAACTTTAGTGAATGATTGTAGCAGAGTCTTGAGAGAAGGATTGAGGGGAGACTTAGTTCAAGGAATGTGGTCACATAATAAATACACACTATATGAGTTCCCCCTCCCAATTATACCAATGTTTAATAATATAAATTTCAAATCCTACTTAGGCCTCTAACATTAATTGATTCAAACAATTAGACTAGGCATGGTAGTGAGGGTTGTGGCAGACCTATATAAGAGAGGGATAAAGATGGTGGTCTAGACAGCTATGAACAATTTAAAAAGATATAAATTAAGTGGAAAAGGATGATATTATGAAATTAAATCCATAAATACAACTATAGGTGATTAAACGTCCTAAAACATAGTCTAAGCTTGTAAGGCCTAAATCCTCTTTGTACCCTGAAGACCCCACCTCTATTTTGGTGATAGACTCAAACCCCCATGGTATGCATAAGGTAATGAAGATGTTTATAGGGAATATATAGGTCTTGAACAAGGTTTTATAGGAAAAATAAGACAAGGAAATGTCTATTTTGGTCCTATCACCCCTCTTGAGTTCTACTACCCTAGTTTGCAATCTTAAACTACCAAATCCAATGCTCATATCTCACATGGCATGATGACTCAGGCCCAGTTATCTTAGGAGAACTTGGGGACCAATATTAAATTAATATCCATGGATAAAAGAGTTGCATTTAGTATCTCAACTCTATGAATAATCCCTAACTTTTTAACCCATATAAAATGGTTAGCCAAAACTCAAATATTTCCAACTTTCACTCATAACTCACAATACAAAGTACATGGAAATAGGAGATACTTAAGAGTTTATAAGGGTTCTATGGGATAAAAATCTATGGAAACAATTTTTATATTTGAAGCATGTATTTTATGAACCATTTTTAAGATGGTTGGCCACTAAAACCATTTTTAAATCTTGATAAATACCTGATGGAGGATTTTACCCTCAAATACCATAAAATAAGGTATTTAAATATGGAAATGGTCTTAATGGTCTTCCTAATTCTCATGAACACCTTTGTGAGTAATTAGTTGGCATGTTTAGGTTATATAGTGTATGGCTCAGACCTAGATAGAATTTATACAATCCTAAAAACTAAAAGGGGGTGTTTCAAGCTTGTGTGTAAACAATTAGAAATAACCTAAATGTTTTACATGATTCTAAAGAGTGATGGGTATCAATAAGTCAAAATGGTTACACCATGATCACATAAGGGGTCTCCACATCTGCTAGCCACCTATAGACATGCTTAAGTGCTTGATTAACTAACTATGTGCACATGAAAAGAAAATAAGTGCCTTGACCAGGCCAACACAAAGGATAAAAATTATCTAATAGATGGATTTGATACCTTCAGGAGTCATCAAGCTCCATTAAGACTCCATTTTTGGAAGGCACAACCCAAAACCCTATCATTAAGCCTGTTGACCTAATATCCTTTTAAAGGTAGGACTACCTAAAAGCTAAAATTAGAGGACAAGGGGGTTATATGAGACCTTAAACCATCATGGAGATACACTTAAATGAGTTTTATATGTTTAAGAGGTGTTAGTTTGTACAAGGAAGCGTAAAATTGGTCATTTTTGGCCTAAAACTACCTTGAGAGTACACATAATACAAGACAGTCACCCAAAGAGCACCTTCTTGTGCCTAGAACTATATGAAGGATTTACATGGGGATCTCAGCTAATAGGGAATGTTTGGGAGGTTTTATACATGAATTTTTTTGCACTGGTTTTACATTTCAATCCCTTAAGGCTATGAATAATTGTTAAGAGTCTAAACATCCATAAACCTCCTTAAAAACCTAATAGAGACCTAATAGAGAAAATATTGAAGAATTTGAACACAAATGAATTTAATATATTTGGAGACACCTATAACACCTCATTCACTCTAATGAGGTCACATTCATGGCATTGGTCTATATGAATAGTTATACAAACCCATCAAAAACACTATTTTGGAAAGATTTAGTGATAAATCCAAGGTACATAGTTATAAAAAGAGTTGAATATGATGGAGGAGGGTAGTGTGAATCATATTTCACCTTTATAAATCATAAATCTCTCTTAGTTAATCATATAAATGCACATACATGTCTGAGCTAAATGGCCAGTCAACAAATGCTAGTGGAAGGTGACCTAGTCACCTAATTAAATAAAAGTTGCAGGTGTATACTAATTGGAAGGCATAATTAATGGTATAATATGTTTTTCAATAATTTATACATGTTGAATCATCCATATTGAAATTTATATTGAAACCCCACTGTCATATAAGAAGAACACTATGTTATTGGGCTTAATAGCCAAATATGCCTATTTGGTCAACTAGAGAAGATGATTATTAACATAGAGGGTGACTAAGTGTGTAATTATAGGCTCATAAAATACTTATGACTAAACCATGGAGGTGATAAGATAAACTTCATGGCCATTATATATGATTAAGCAATTTTAGTCATAGTCAACATGTACAAGGAGAAGGTCAAGCCACTCAACACTTCATGGAGGCCTAATTGAATCACTTTTATGCCTTTATAATTCTCAAAATTAGAGGGAATTGAATAGGTTGGATTACTCATCATATTTATGGATTCAATCCTAGAAAAAAATAGACATCCAATTCCCAAAGGCTCCTTAAAGACCACTCACCACAAAGGTAACACAAGAAGGGAGTAATGAGAGTTGGTTCTAAGTAATAAATAAATGAATTATGGTCATTCATGACCTCTTTGTGCCTTCTCAATGACACATTCTCTTCTCCCTCTTATTAATATTCTAAAAATTAAGGATTTAAGGACTTTAGACCAATTCTTTGACTGGGTATGATGAAACTCTACCCAAATTATATTGTGCAGACCTTTTGAATCAATCAAAAAGACTTTTTCAAATTTTCTTACTAGATTAGTGTGTTATGTGCTTATTTATTTATAAAAGTGGTGAAGGTTCATTACCCTTTTTAGGTCCTTGTCCTCACCTAGTTACTAGAATATTATTATATGAAGGTCATATGATGTATTAAAGTGTTGGTGACTATTTTTGAAGTGTAACCTAGTTTATAGTACATTAAAACAAGCCTCTCATCCACCTCCTTCAAGTTACAACAATCATTATAGCCTTCATTTAAAGTAATAATGTTTAAAAACTCCCTAAAAACCATGTCTCTATCACTAGTCCTTGTTGGATTCATATTTTTTTGTTAAAATATTAGCTATAGTGGAAAAGAATATGTTGGTTCATCACCTCCCCTTAGGTTAGGTTTTGTTTTATGCATCACCTTATAATTCTTTTCACCACTAAGTTTGTATTTATGGGTATTGAACTAAAACTGATGCACCAGGGGATCTAACCCCAAAATTAGAGGTTTATTCCATCCATAGTTCACCATAGCCTTGGAATAATCCCATGTTATCCCAAACTTGGAAAGGTCATAAAAATATTCTCCTAAGGGTGTGGTTTGGTGGTTAACAGTTCCTACATGAGTCATGGGACCAGGAGTCATGTGATTAGAGCTTACACTTTTAGTATTGGATGACATCAGGGAGTTCTGAGTACTCTAGTGGCATATTTTCAAATAATTTTCATGCCAAAAGTGGTATCAAGGTCTTCATCAAAAGGTAAGGAAGCTATGTTTGTTTAATTATCTCTGGACTTTGCTAAGAGAAAGAGGTATGCTAGGTCTAATCATAATCCTACACCCCTTAATTTTGTTATTTATTCTCAATAAAATAATAATGTAACCCATACACCTCAATTGTCTAAGCTTGGACATCAATCTTTTGTGACTTTCAATGTTGGAATAATGCTAAACCTTGTGATCATAGGAATCCAAGAAGGGAAGTTAGTATAGTGTTAATTCATGTAACACAAACTCAAATGAAAACACATCAACACTCACACTCCTAGTATAGAACTTCATGGGGGATATTTATAACCAAAATAATGAAAGAATAATTAAAATATAAAATACATGAAATCATATACCTTCTTTTGGAGCTCCAAATGCTTTATTGAGTGGCTTGCTCAATTTGTGCATCAAAGAGTCTTTGGAAATGGAGTTTGTGTAGCTCCTTCTCTCCTTGGAACCATTATCTTTGATATGTATTGATGTTTCTTGGCTCAAGATTTTGGAATTATAACACTAATTACAATCAAATATCTTATATCTCTCTCCAAATTTGCATTATAAATTTGGCTTATGAGAGCTTAAAAAAAGAAGAGACATGACATTGTATTTATAGCTTAAGGATTTAACTCTCACCCAAGGTGAGTTAGGGTGGAGTTAATGCTTGAAATAATTTAAAACCTAACCTAGGTGAGTCAAACATAACCCTAATATAGTTAATAGTTATCAAGTAATCATAATTTACAATTAATAGGCATGGATCTCCAAAATATATATTTTAGGATATTTTCAAATAGCTTGACAACTCATAAAGGTAATGATGACAGGCTAGGATATTTTGAATTTTTGAATTTTATTTTTTAGTTATTCATTAATTTCACATGGATAATTCAACAAGGCATTTAATTTTATTTATCTTTTTAATTAATTATAATTAACCTTTTATCATTTCCAAGATTTGATTTAAGTGTGCAAGTGCCCCACTTAATAGGTCCATAAGCAAAATTGACTATTGTGATGCCATATGATGATTAGAGATGAATCCATGAGAGGTTATTGTTTGATATGATAGGATAACCCAATTAAGGATTTCTTAACATGATTTTGAGCTTTGATGAATGATGTTTAAGCAAATTTTCAATGTTTAGTGAATCTTAGGCTTAATTTGTAATGGTTGGTAGGAATCAGTCTAAAGTCTAGTCAAAACCCAGTTGTGGCTAGTTTGAGGTGTCTAAAAACCTTTAAAAAAATTATTTTCTACAATTAAGAGCCTCCAATATTTCATATGGGAAAACTCTACCACTCCTATTAAACATATTATAGACATGTCCAACTTCTACTCAGTTCACAATGTGACACAATAAAATGTGGTAATGAGGTTATTAGCTACTTCTTTGAGGTGTAAGGCACTTCAATCATATATGGGTTTAACAATTGATTCTATCAACACCTAGGATGAATTTTGGGAATACCAATGTAAGCATTTTAAGGATATAAGTGACCATTTATCTCTAGTAGAAAAAATCATCACAATCAAAAGGGCCTCACAAGAGTTTATTGTAGACTTTAATTATAGGTTTTTAAAAAAATGGGATAGCATAATAATGTTAGTGAATCCCACTCCTTAATATTCATTTTTTAATATTTAAGATCCCTCAATTATGATGTGGTAGTCATTATAAATTCTATGGGAGGGAACACACTACTCGATGCCTAAGAAGTGGAAATAAAGGTAGAAAATTTCCTAATACAATCATTCAATATTAACCAAAGGTCTCTCATGCCCTTATTCCTATAAATAAAACCTAATGTGACTAAAATTTATCCCCTACCAACACCAAAAAATCATGATCATATAGATGCTAATTCGGTAGATAGATTGGGTAAGATTGAAGGGTTTCTCAAAGCACAAAGCAAAAAGATAGTGACCTTAGAAAGGCAACAAATTCCACATAGTAGATTGTACCAAGAACAATATAAATCCCCCTAACATACCTATAAAATTAGGTAGCTTTTATATCATCTTAATCCATAATATCAAGGGTAGATCACTCAATCAAGGCTCTATAACAACTTCAATCCCAATTTGGATAGCACTTCTAGATCACTAGTTCCAACTGAAAATAACTATGCTTAATAAGGTAAATGGAATACACAATGGGGGAAACCTCATTATATTTAAATCACTCCAAGTTTTTATGCTTGTCAATCCTCTTTTATGCATTTGAAGCAATCCCTTCCATTGCAAGACATTTCACCTTATACACAACATAAAGAAGGTTCTTCTATGCAACATGTAGAGACTCCCCCAATGAATCAAATTAAGATGTCAAAACAATAAGGAATGATTTAGATCAAGTAACCAATATTACCACTTTTGTCAACTTCCAAGAAGGATAACATTATTTTTAACTTTGTAGAACCAATCAGCTTGGGGGTATAACCAAGGTGGATAGTTTTGTTGTAACCCACACATGGGTCAAAAGGATAAGAGTTGGTGATTATTTAAAATTTGGGAGAAAAAATCCTTCATCATATCAATCACCTCAATAGGATAATGGAAAAAAATCATCCCCTAAGAATCCACTAATTCAAAAGGTTTAATATGGGAAAAGAAAAAATTACAAAGGCCCATTCATTACCCAAGTCAATCAAGATCTAAGTGGTATTTCTTCTCCTAATTTTTAGTTAAAGGATACCAGCTCTCATATTATCATTGTGGACAAGATGAAAAAATTCAATGTTACCATATCTATGTGGTACACCTTGCTCATTTTAGGATAAAAACAACTCCTCCAGGTAGTGTTATCCAAACTCCACATCTTTGATAAGTAATTAGAAAATGTGGGTAAAATCCTAAAAAATACAAATCAACATAATAAGTCTCAAGCACCCAAGACAAACAATACCCTTCCTTTATATCTATATATAATTATAGGTAACTCCCTAGTACATAAATGCATGATGGATAGTGTGGATAGTACATCTATCGTTCCTAAGTTTATACTAAACAAGTTGAGATTAAAAAATGAAGTTAATTATAAGGGAGTCATGAAATTATATGGGTCTCCTACTAATATTATTTGCGTACTTAAAGACATTAAATTTATCTTGGTTATTTTTCGTAATTGTACTATATCCCAAGATTTTATGGTAATTGATCTCCCTACTTAGTTTGCCTTATATTTGTCTAGGGATTTCACTACCAATATAGAAGGCTATATCTCTTCTGAAGAGTCTTAAATGGTCTTTAAGACTAGGTATGGAACAAAGGTCATAATTTCTAAGCCTATATTTAGGTTCTATATAGAACCCTACATGACTAATTTGTCTAAAGTCAATTGAACTATCATAGACAAAGATGAACACCCCATGATCAAGAGCTAATTAAACCACTTGAAGGTATATCATATTTTCTTCTTGATGAATGGATGAAAGATAACCATGGATATGATACATAAAAGATCATTGAATACGTAGGTTTGGGGATATATTGTATGCATGAGGAAGGGGATATCATACTAGCTCTTACTAGCCCATGCTAATACCATGATAGAGTGTGGATTTTATTAGTTGATGGCTCTAGCTAAAAAAATTGAAGTGGGGCAGGTGTCATGCTTGTCTCTCCTTCCAATAAAATATACTTCTTTTCCATAAGGTTCCAATTCATATACACATGAAACATAATAGAGTATAAAGCACTTATTCATGTGCTGAAATGGGTAATACAGAGGGGTATTAAGATTCTAAAAGCCATGGGAGATAATGAGTTGGTCGTACATAAAGTGAGAGGTCAACATTTAGTTAATAATACAATCTTGAAGGAATAAAAGAATAATTTTTAAGACATTATAATACTTTAATGCCTTTCACATCCATTTAATCCCAAGAGAGGAAAATAAACATGTGGACTAGTTGGCATACATAAGAGCACAATATGGCATTCTAAGTAGAGTCAAGGACATGGAAGATCAGTCCCTAATAAAGGTAGTACATAGACCTTCAATCCCTAATAATTAGGTTAGCTAGTAGTTATTATAAAATTACAAGTAGATAGTATATTTTTTATATTAGGAATAAGAGTTTTGTTTAAGAAACCAAGGGAGATTTTAATAATAATATGGTGACTAGATTATCCAATTACGTACAAATAAACTACCTAAGGGATTAGTGACCTTGGAAAATATTTTCAATGAGTATTATCAATTAATAAAATAAAATCATAATATATAAACAAAGGAGGATCATTATGAGAAGGTCACTATTTTCAAGGATAGGCTACTCAAACTTAGAAGATTGAACACAAAGAAGGAGAAGGTAGCCTTCATAGAGTTATGTCAATAATTATTAAACCTATTTGATTTGGATTACAATAAATTTAATGGGTTTGATCCTCATTTGTATCGGCATACCAAAGACTTGGAGGTAAGTGTTAATCATGTGATATAAAACCAAAGAGTAGTCAACCCCAAGATTGAGACCCTCATGAATAAAGAGTTAACCAAGCTCATTGAGTCCAACATCATCCTCCCCATCAAAAACTCTTCATGGGTGGATAATATTGTGCCTATAAGGAATAAGAATGGGGAGATAAGGTTATGTGTAGACTTTAGGGATCTCAAAATTTTGTTTTTGAGAGATCATTATCCCTTACCATCCATGGATCAAATTCTCCAAAGGTTTTAGGTTCACAACATTTTTCCTCACTTGATGGATACTTAGGGTACAATCAAGTGTTAGTGAATGAGGAGGACCAACAAAAAAATTCTTTCACAACCAAGTGGGGCACTTATGTTTACAATAATATGCCCTTTGGGCTATCTAATGCAAGGGACACCTTCCAAAGAGTAATGTATTTATCCTTCCAAGGAGTCATCAATGATATGGGGTTTATTTACCTTGATGACATCACAGTATTCTCCAAGGATCCCAAATATTACTTGACACACTTAAGGTTGATATTTGATAGGTATAGGTAGTATGTGTCTCTTTGAATCATAAAAAGTGTATTTTTGCAGTCCATAAGGGAAGACTTCTAGGAAATGTTGTGTCAAAATAAGACCTTTCTATATACCCTAAGAGGATAAATGAAATATTTTATCTATAAATACCCAATCATAATAATGGATTGTAGAGTTTCATAGACAAAATCAACTTTATCATGAGGTTTATCCCTAGGTTGTTATAATTGGTAAGGCCTATAACCTTCATGCTCAAGAAACACAAGGATTTTATATGGACTAAGAAATGTAAAAGAATATTTGAATCCATAAAACATGCCATTGATAAAGCACCCACCCTCTTTAACACTTATTTCTCAAGGGAATTATTCCTATATGCCTTCTCAACCAATGATAATACTTCTAATATGTCTATGAAACAAAATAGTGAGGGTCTTGAGCAACCCATAACCTTATTTAGTCAAGCATTAGATTAATATGAAGAGAGATATACATTTATGTAAAAACATGTTATTAAATTAATGAGAGGCCTCAAAAAATTTATATACCCAATGATTAATAACAAAATATATGTCATGGTGGTTTACCGTAGCATCAAAGACTTCATTCTCAACTGGGACTTGAGTGAAAAGAGAGTAGGTTGGGTGACCAAGTATATGGAATATGACATATAAGTTAATGTCACCAAGTTGGTAAGGGGTAACGGGATATATGATCATTTGTAATAATATGTTAAGGAAGACAAAGAAGTGGTTTTAATAATACAAAGAGACCACCAAGCAACTGCACCTACATCTCCTTCCAGCTGGACTCAATACATGGTGAGATTACTTCAAATGGGAGAATATCTTATAAGACAAAATAAGACAAGAAGGAGGTAATATAGATTGAAATAAATACTTTATGTCTTTATTGGTCGGGTTATTTTAAAAAAATATCTTAATGGCATACTCTTGAGGTGTGTAGAAACTAACCAAATGACATGTTCCTAGATCAGTTTCATGATGGACCTATAGGAAGGCACCTTGCAGCCAAGACCATAGCAACAAGGATCATTAGAGAAGGATAATTTTTTCCAAGTTTTTTGAAGGACTCCCATGCTCAAGTTAGGAGGTGTCAAAACTGTGTTATGATCATATAAAAGTAAAGACTAGTTGCCTTACCCCTCAATCCTATCCAAGTTGAGTAACCCTTCATGCAATGAGGCCTAGACTTTATAAGTATGATTCACCCTCCATCTAGTATAGGACTGATCTAGGTCTTGACTGATATGGACAACTTTAATATGTGGGTGGAGGTATTAACACTTAAGCAAGCAAATGAGAACTCATTTTTGGAGTTCTATCATAGCTTACTAACCATATTTGGGATCTCTTCCACCATCATATTAGATAATTCACTAGCCTTCATTAGTATAAGGGTAAGTGAATGGGATATTAACCATGTAATATACCTTATCACTTCCTCTAATTACTATCTATATGGTAATATATAAGCATATTCCACCAATAATAATCTAATTAAGATCATAAAAATAACTATGGAGGATAACCATAGGGATTGGCATACCAAGCTAATGAAAAACTTATGGGAAGATAGGATCAATCCCAATAGGGCTAATGGTCATTCACCATATCTTCTTGTCTATGAAAAAGAGTCAAGTCTAACTATATCACTTGAACTACCAGCCTTGGAGCTCACACATCAACTTAAACTCATTGATAATGATGATATGGAGGTAAGGATGAATGAATTGAGGGAGTTAGAAGATAAAAGAGATGATGTTATGCATGCCATGTGGTCTCATCAATACTAGGTCAAGCGCTCATTTGATAAGAGAGATTCTTCAAAGACCTTTCAATAAGGTGACATTGTGCTTAAGTGGGATGGAAACCAAGTTAACCAGGTAAACACTCAAAGTTTGATAGTCTTTAGAGTGGGCCATTTAATATAACCAAATGAAAAGAGCAAAATGCCTTCCAGTTGTCCAAGCTGAATGGTGAGGAACTCCCTATCCCTATAAATGGGTGTTCCTTAAGTATTGTTAACAAAAATCACAAACTATATTATACTTTAGAGTTTAGGTTCCCTTCTTCTAATTATTGTGGCACATGATTTATTAGTTTTTCATTTAGTTGTGTTCATATTTATTTCTATTATGTGTCTTTGTTTTATTTCATTTTTGTCTTTTTGTGTGTTTTATGGAGTTGTTTCAGTCCTTATAATATGTAAGGTATTAATTATGTGGTGACATCTGAATCAAAGAGTCTTTCATCTAATCATGACTTATATACAAGAGATACTGGGTCCTCTTGACCAATGAGTAGGTCAAGCCTTTAGATTTACCAATAATGTTAAATTATTTCTACCCTTGAGCTTAGAAATGAGTCAACATATAACATTATTACCTAAAGTCACCTTGATCACCCTCTTATGTCTCTTTAAGTGTTAGGGAAGTTTGAAAGGGGGATCATTGGTTATCATGTCAAGTTAGTAGGTTCAAGTGAGGTGTTATGTGAAGATATATTATGGTGTTTGTCTTTTCCCCATTTTTAAGTTTATGTCAAGTGTTCTCTTTATGTTAACTATATATAAGGGTTCACAACAAGTCTAAGAGTGGTCCTTATGGTCAAAATTTACCCATATTGAATATGACCCAAAGGTTATAGATCATGGCCTGTTATAACTCCACCTAAATATGTTGAGAGCCTATAAGGTATTGAAATATCATAGGGATAAGGATGTTACAAAGAATATGCATTAACCTTATTTAGGTATTTACCATGTTTTAAGGTCTTTTAGCATATATAAAGGTAGCCTCTTTTTGAAATTTCACTTGAGAACATATGTATTGCCTTCAAAAGGAGTGTTTAACCATGGAATGATTTATTTTGACTCGACAACACCATTAGTACTATCAATTACACCCTTAAAGGTCTCCATTATCACCATAATCCCATGATATAATGGTTTCATATGTAAAGGGTGTCTTTTTACAAGTCAAAGGATTTTATTTTCCATTAAAAGGGGCCCACACATAGGAAATAATGGATTTTCACCTTCCCTCCCCCCATACTCCCTATTTTAAATGAATTTTGACCACTCATTTCCCTCCCCCTATCCACCAATAATGTTTCAAGATCTAAAAACCTAAGAAAATGTAGGAGACTAGTTTTTTGTAGTTGTTTTTAAGAAAGTATGAATCCATATAGTATGGGCATGGTAAAAAAAGGTTACGTATCTATAAAGGGAACTAAATTTAGACATCATGCAATAAAATACATGAGTTTGAATTCAAAAAAGGTCAAAACTAACCCCTTCTTTCCATCATCCTCCTTGGAAAACATGGATAGCCTCTCAAGCTCTTATTTAGTATAGATAGGAGAGATAATATGGTGACTTGATATATTGGCTACAGGAAGGGGGTCTAATGTCATTTTGATCCTTGGTATTGGTTTTCAGAATGATGAGCCATGCTTTATGAATAATGGTTTAGAACCTAAGGCAGTTAAACTAGTATTCTCCATCCACACAAGGTTAGTACTATAATGATTTTATTATGTTTTGGGCTTGGTTAAAGAAAATGGCAGTTTTATATGTCTCTTAAAAGTCCTCAATGTATTTACATTTCATTCTCCACTTGTAGTTCACAAGTGTGAGTCCATGGGAGTAAGAAACCTCCAATTTGTCACAAGCTGAATACTATAGGCAATGTTTCCTTGATGATGAAGGGAATTCAATTGATATATCAAAAAATGAGTATTGGTTTGAGGTTTAATAATGGTTTCATAAAATCATTTAGGCCTTATTTCCTATTTAACACAAGTGGAGTGAATAAATGAACATTCAGTCCCTTCAACATCCTGCCTTCAAATGGGACTACCTATATAGTTGATCTATAGTGAAAATTCAAACTAAGTGATTCATGGTGAAGGATATTAAAGGTCATTAAATTAACATAGATTTATTATAAGTGTTTTAAACATGTGTATAATACCATCCCTTAGGAGAAACATACTTCATTATGGTTCTCAAATGGAAATAAACTATGAACTAGCCTTTCAGTGCTTCCATAGACATGTTAAATAAAGTTTAAGGTTTATTATTAGATTTTAAGGTATTTATGAAATCATATGTTTCATTTTATCCCTTTGTATGCCTGATTAACCAACTCCAAATGTTTTACCTTGTTGAGTATATGAATAGGGGTGCCTAGGGTCCCCATAGGTGACTTTGAACATGAATTAATAGTCCATATGGAACCTCTCAAAGGAACCTATATTATGTAATGGTATAATAAATAAATTTAACCCCATAATAGGCTCTAATTTAAATTTTTAAAAATCCATAGGACCCTATGACCATCACTTATATACTTAAGCCCTTCCATCCAAGCCTAAGGCATGGAAACAAGGTCAAATGATCCATAATACTATAAAGGGTCAATGTAACTATGATAAAATGATATTTTAAGGTGTGGATATTTTTGATAAATTAATTCCAATTTGGGGACATCAACTCAGGCTGAACCTTTAAAGGGTTTTCCAAAACCACCATACAATTGAGCCTATACGATGCAAGAAAGATTCATATGTTATGAAGAGGAATACTTTACAGTTGAGCCTATAGAGTGCAATAAAGGTTCATACATTATGAAGAGTAATAATTAAAGATTTTAATTTGGCTTCAAGAAATATAAATTAGGTCTTAAACATAGTATGGAAGACTCCCTCTTACTCATGGGCCTGTGCAAGAGTTTTATTGATAGTCATACATTGATCCGTAAACCCCTTTCAAAACCTTCAAGTTAACTTTTGATTTATAATGGATAATAAATAATGGATTTAAATAAATGATAAAAAATTATTTAAAGTGTTTACAAATTGAAATAAAACTAAATATGAATATCTATGTATTCATTCCTTCCAATTACACCTTTAAATGATCATTATCCATAAAATTGATTTTATTTAACTGTTGTGTTTGAATAAAACTTACATCCACATTTGAATAATTGAATCAAATCTATGAAAAGAATAGAATTGAAAATAATAAAAACACAAACACCAAAACTATTAATTTAGTTCACCTGACTTGGTCTTCATCTTCGGGTCCTGCTCAAAGGCAAAACCGATCGATTATTGATGTAAAATTTCTTTATACATCACCTTATTCCCAATAAGGATTCTCAATCTATAAAAAAATATTTTTATGCCACTAGCTCTAGCTCTATAAAATAGCTCTAGCTCTCATCTTTCATCTCTATCTATGTTCTCAACTCTGGATATTGACTCTAGCTCTCGACTCTCAACTCTTGGCTCTTCAGCTCTTTGGCTCTGGCTCTACTTGATTATTCTCAAGTCTTGTGTGTTGTTTTTCACACTTTGATTATGATTTCAAATGACCCATCTAAACCATTTATATAGGTTCATGGGTCCACAAAAATGTGGGATTAGATTATTATCCTTTCCAATTTTAAATAATATTCATAATTATCCCAAGACCATTATTTGTGTGATTTAACATTATCCCCTTTTTTATAATAATTATCTCCACCCTTTTTTATGGTATTTATATTATCCCATTAAAATTAAAATTATGGGGCGATTATTATTACCTAATATATGATAGAATATGTTTATCCCCAAATATTAAAGACTTGGGTTGAATAATATTGCCATGTCACTTTATTGCCACATCATTATGTTTGACTGGTCATAAATTTTACATAGAGACTAAATTTTTTAAACCATAAAATGTGATAAAAATCTCATGATGATTTATACACCATGGAACTAATTTTTAAATATTTCATGAAGTTAAATTTTTGTTATTTTGACTAGCTTTGACCACCTATTAATTTACTATGACCAAAACTTTGACCAACTACTCAAGGAGCATACAAGCTCTATTTTCAAAGTTATACATACCATAAAAAATATCATGAAATGATATTTATAATGGTGAAATATTTAGTATGATCTAGGACCTTTTGTAAATTAACCTCTAGATCAGTCCTCCCTATTAAGAGGGTTTTTGGTCTACCAAAAATTGGTACCCAACTTGATTCTCTGAAATGCCAATCGATTCTGAAGAATTATGACATGTCTTTATCAGTCTACTCAAGTTCCACAATTTCATGCCAAATGCTTAGAATAAGTAATTGATCACACCTTCTACAAATCCTCTACTAGTGCATGACCATCAATATTCTCTATACAAAACTAAGATTCAAAATCTAGTGACTTATTTTATTGCATGGCTTCTCAAGACCCTCTACACAAATAAGCTTAGTGATATTTTTTGTTGCATGACATTGATTTTCTAAGGTAATGTTTTACCATTAATAAAATGTTATCCATATTCTCCCTATTATTCTTATAAGGACATAAAACTATGTTACATACAATAAGTGATATCATATAATTAATTTTATAAATTGCCCTTCATGGGGTCTTACAATGCAACATATACATTACAAAAGTGCCCTTCTTAGGGTCTTTTAAAAATGTTTATTCTATTATTACACATATATTGAAAACAAGTATTTCAATGAAAATGGATATCAAACTTGATCCAAAACAACAATGTATAATTGAGTGTTACTTACCTTGGAAAAACTTCACATGTTGATTCATGGCTACTTGTCTTCCTTTCAAAATAAACTCTTTGGCTATGTGTAGCATGTATTTACACTATTGTTATACCCCAAATATAACTTATAAATGTTTTTCAATGTTGAATCTCAATAGATCCTCTTTACCATCTTTCCAAATTTTACAAGAAAATGTAAGCAAAAATATGCCAATCTAAATGTGAGAACATAAAATAATAAATGATACAACCAATAACAATGGGTTGTTCAAATTAAAATTAAGTATTATGAGAATAATCTGAGAAGGCTCATCAAGGAAAGAAGAATGAAAATTGAGGAGGTTACTTCTAGCATATGTGTGGATATAACTAACCTTGGAGAATGAGCTAATGAAGAAATAAAATCTCTAGAGGAGCCAAGTAAGAGGACCATGCAGAGCTCGAGGAAGAAAGCCTAGCAAGAAGCTGCTACATTGGCTGTAGTATCCATACAAGATACAACAATGGTTGGAAATGAGACTGTGAAGATGATCTTGGAATTAGAAGACTAAGGTCTTCTTTGTTGCTATTGTATTTGTTCTGGTCCTTTCTGTTGGATGTTATAACTGGTTTAGAAAGTTGGATCTTAGTTTTATAAACTTATTTTGAGTTTCTAGGTCTCTGTAAAACCTGTGATCTTTCTTTTGGTTTTGGTCTGTGGTTTTAGGTCCCTGTAAAACCTAATTTTGATACTATTTTCAGTTAGTTTTAGGATTGTTATTCCTGGTCGGTGTTATCATTTCATCTTTCTTTCTTTGTTAAAGGGTTTTGGGGTCCCTTCAAAACCTACTTTTACCTTAATCTAAAACAATGGGTTGTTCACAATATGTTTGTCATCTAGATTGTTACTCCATTTTTCACTCTAAAGGAGTGATCTACCTCCACACTTGCTCAAAATAAATGAGGTTAGTTGCTTTCATGATTATTTAATAATGAAAACCAAATAAAATTCTTTGAAGGTGAATTTAAGCATGCTAAATAAGACTTATCTTTTCAAAAATTCTATCCATTTCTTATTGATCCAATTTAATGGATGATCCACTTTGAGATGTTCCTTATTGATAGAATCTTCTTTATATAGGTGAGATTCTTCATGGGTTGCCTCTTAGACTATTGGTACTTTACCAAATCTTTCATCTACTACCTCTTTCTTTATGGGTACATGTAAAACATTATTCTTATGAGTACCCAAATCAAGTTGTGGATGAAGCTTCCAACAATTGTCAACCCAATGACCACTCATATTATAGTGAGTGCAATAATTCTTGTCCATTTTCTTGGACAACAAATCCCTCTTGCGATTCTCCATATTTTATCTTGGAGAGTGGTCTTTACAACTTGTCTCCTTCTTGAGGGATATAACCTTTCTTTTTAAGGATTTTCTCTTCCAACACATGTTCATACAATGATTAATTAATCCACAAAATGTATATGGATATTTAAACCACAAATTATATGTACCAAGACCATTCTTCTCATAATCAAATAAGACATTGGAATATTTATTCTTCTCATACCTTTTAGGGATATCATGTTTGCAATCATGATGAGGAGAAATTATTTTACCTTCTCCATTAGGATGTTCATCTCTCAATGGAGATGACTTGAATTTATTCCAGATGAATTTTCTATAATTGAGGGGTTGTCCCTTTATAGATTTCATCTTATAAACTTATCCATCTCTTTGAATGGGTTGAATTGGTAGTGGATTGGGCTCATCTCTTGAAGCTTATCTTACTTCAGCTATTTTGGAGCATTGTCCAATTTATCCATTACCATTAACAAATCCCAAACTTGTATATTGAGGTCTTTCCTACACCTATTTGGGATTATTAATTCCTTAGCCATTGATGTTAAGTCCCTTTCTATCAAAACCCATCTTGATTAGCAAATTAGATCCAATACCACAAGTATACTTCACAAATTCCCTAAAAGAATAAGATTGATGGGAAGAAAATGAATAACATGGTGAATTACTTACATTATAAACCTCTGTTTGGGTTTGTGCATTTGTGGTAGAGGATGGTCTTGTAGAATTTACTTTCTCCTCTATTTCCTAACCATTTTTTGATGGTGAAAATAACTTGTCCTTGACTTAAAACTCAAATTGCAACTCCTAGATCATCCCTGAGAGAAACTCCCCATGAGATAGCAATCTATCTTGTAGCTCTTGCTTTTTATCTTTTAAGGAATTTAGTATCCTTCTCAGCTCATAATTTTCCATCTAAATCTGATGGTTGAATCCTTCAAGCTCATATAGTATTTCTCTCTTTAGAGATTTTCCCATGGTTTCTTGCTCCTAAAAATAACCTATATCTACAAAAACTACACACTCCACTGGAAGATTAAACAAGTCTAAATGTCTACACAAATTGAGTGAAACCAACTAAAATTGAAATCAAACTTTTACACAATCAAAAGCTAATCCTTGCATTCTAACTGCTCTAATACCAAAATTGATCTATAAACCCCTTTCAAACCCTTCAAGTTTAGTTTTAGTTTATAATGGATACTAAATAATGGATTTAAATAAATTATCAAAACTAATTTAAAGTGTTTAAAAATTGGATTAAAACTGAATATGAATATTTATGTATTCATTCCTTCCAATTACACCTTCAAAAGATCATTATCCATTTAATTGATTTATTTTAAGTATTAGGTTTGATTAAAAATTGAATTAACATTTGAATAATTCAAACAAATATATGAAAATAATAAAATTAAAAACAATTGTAACATAAACATCGTAATGTTTAATGGAGGTCACCTGATCTGGGTTACATCTCTCAGTCCTGCTCAAAGGTGGAACTGATTGATTATTGACAAAAAATTTCTTTATACATAACTTTATCCCTAATAGGGGTTCTAAATCCATAAATAAATATTTTTATGCCATTGGCTCTAGCTCTAGCAACTAGCTCTAGCTCTATTTCTCAATTCTTAGCTTTGGCTCTAGCTCTCAGCTCTCAGCTCTTCAGTTATTGGCTCTTCAAATCTTTGGCTTTGGATCTAATTAATTATTCTCAAATCTTGTGTGTAATTTTCACACTTTGATTGTGATCTCAAATTACCTCTTTAGACCCTTTATATAGGTTCATGCTTCCATAAAATGTGGGCTTATATGATTGTCCTTTTCAATTTTAAATAATATTCATAATTATCCCAAGACCATTATTTGTGGGATTTAACATTATCCCCCTTTTTTAATAATAATTGTCTCCACCCTTTTTTTATGGGATTTATATTATACCATTACAGTTAAAATTATGGGGTGATTATTATTCCCAAATATATGATATAATATGTTTATTCCTTAATATTAAAGACTTGGGTTGAGTCATATTTCCATGTCACTTTATTGCCATGTCATTGGATTTGACTAGTCAGAACTTTCACATATGGAATCCATTTTCTAAACCATAAAATGTGAAATATATATATATATATATATGAGATATAAACCATGGAAATAATTTGGAAATATTTCATGATGGTTAGTTTTTAGTAGTTTGACTAGCTTTGACCACTTGTTGAATTTCTTTGACTAGAACTTTTACCAACTACACAAGAAACATACAAATTCTATTTTTGAAGTTCCATATACCATCAAAAAAATCTTGATGGGATATTCATAATGGTGTAGGATTCAATATGTTATAGGACCTTTTTTGAATTTAACTCTAGATCACACACTTAGACTACCACCTATAAGAATACAAGAATCTTATCACCAACATGGAACATGAGATTATATATGCATATATAAGGGAGATATCAAGCATAAGGATAGATTATGGAGATAATATTTTTCAAGGATAATAAAAATGTAAAATATAGACAAAACAAGTTGAATCAGGTATATATAGTGAGCTAAGTCTACCTAACTTGTTGGTGTGCCTAATTGATGTCAATGGAAATGTCAACAAAACATGTAAAGTGTAACCCAATTCTAATGATGGAATTTATAATACTTTGGGTTATTAATGGTAGATTCAATCCAATTAGTTTCTTGGTCTATTTTGGACACTCATGAAACACAAACTTCAATGCATGATTGTAAGTGATTCTTGAGAATAGGATTGAGGGGAAACATAGTTCAAGGAATGTGGTCAAATATTGAGTAAAACATACATGTTTTACCAAAAATTATACAAATACTAAAGAAGATAATACATAGGGCTTATCTAGGTCTCTAACATTAATTGATTCAAACACTCAGACTGGGCATGATAGTGAGGGTCATGGTAGTCCTATATGAAAGAGCACAAATATGGTTGTCTAAGAAGTTGAGAACAAGTGTAGGAGTAAATTAAGTGGAAAAGTATGATAAGGTGAAATTTAAGCCAAAAATACACTTACTAGTGACTAAAGGTCTTGAAACTCAGTCTAAGCCTATAAGGCCTAAACCCTTCTTGAACCCTAAAGACCCCATTTTTATCTTGATGATAAAATCAAACCCCCATGGTAGGCCTATGTGTATGAATAGGTGTTTAGGCATGATACATATTATCAATAAGGTCATATAGGTATAGGATGATATGGAAGTGTATATTTTAGTCCTATCACCCTTCTCGAGCTTCACTACCCTAGTCTTCCATCTTGAACTACCAAATCCAATATTCATATCTCACATGGCATGATGACTTTGACCTAGTGTTCTTAGATGTATTTAAGGACCCATATGAACTTAATATCCATGGATGAAAGATTTGAATTTATGAGATCAACTCTATGAACAAACCCTAACTCTTTAATCCACACATAATGGTTAGTAAGAGATTGAAGACTACCAACTTTCACTCATAACTCGCCATATAAAGTGCATGGGACCAAGAGATATTTAGGAGTTTAAAATAGGTATATGTCATAAATGTAAATATAAATAAGTTTTATATTTGAGGCCTATACTCTATGAACCATTATTAAGATGGTAGGCCGCTAAAACCCTCTCTAAACCCTAATAAAAACCTAATGGAGGTTTTTCCCTTAAATACCTTAAAATGAAGTAGTTCAATATGGAAACGATATTAATGGTAATATTAGGTATCATGAACACCCATGTGATTCATTGGTTTGTATGTGTGGGGTGTATAGTGTATAGATTAGAACTAGATATAATTACACCAAGCCTAAAAAAGGATCGTGTCAAGCTGGTGTGCAAAGAATTGAAAAGAACCTACATGTTTTACATGATTATAAAGAGTGATATGTATAAATAGGTCAAAATGGTTACACCATGATCACCTATAGGGTTCTCCACATCCAATAACCACCTTCAAACATGATTAAGTACTATAATAATTGGCTATGTACATATGAGAATAAAATAAGTGGATTTACCAAGCCAACATAGAGTATATAAAGGCTCTAAGAGATAGTTTTCATACCTTGAAGAGTGACTGAGAGAGTCTATTTTAGAAGGAAAAAACTAAAAACCCACTCATTATGCCTATTGGCCTAACATCCTTCTCAAGGTAGAACTGATTGAAGACTAAAAATAGAGGATAAGAGGAGCTATATGATATATTAGACCATAATGAAGGTGCAATTCAAGGATTTCTAGATGTGAAAGAGGTGGTAGTTTGCATAAATAGTCCTAAAAATGGTCATTTTTGGCATAAAACTACCTTGAGAGTGCACAAAATAAGAAATAGTCACCTAAGGAGCACCTTATTATGTTTTGAACTATATGAAAGATCTACACGGGGACCCCAGCTACTAGGGAAAGTTTGGGAGGTATTGTTTCATTATTTTTAAATAATGGAGTTTTATTCCTAATTAATAAATAGGTATAGAGTAAAGTAAATTATTAAATAATGTGAAATAATTAATCTAATGATTTATGTAAATAGATTGTATTTTTGCCTTTTAAAAAAATAGTAATACAATCCTAAATTCTGAATTGTCTAATCTAAGGTAGGGTCTAAGAATTTAGATATAGGACTAAGAAAGTGTTGGAAACAAGTGCTTAAACTTTGTTTTATGATTGGATAGGATAACCAAAAGTGGGACACCCTATTGTTTTAAAATTTGATCCTTTTCTAGCACTGTTGTCTAGGTGATCTAAGTTATTTAGGTTCTACTTGATAGGTCTGTGTTACCCTATCAATGAAATATTGAAGCTTAGAATTCTATGGAGCTCACTGTGCATCTGCTTGAATCTTAAAAATACCTAGGAGCTCTTTATGCTTAAAATTAAAGGAAATTTTAGGAAAGAGAGAGAAGGGGTTAGTGTGTAAAGGATACAATGGATGCGCTTCACACCTCATGTGTGGGCACACATCCTACATACTAATACTCTAAGGAGGGATCAAGCTAATGTAGTTCTCCCATTGAAGTGCTTAGTGCAATTGTGTATAAAAATGCAACTAGATGTGAAACTATGTGTAATTTATATGGCTAGGTACTAGTTCAATGGTTTGAATGTGCTTGAAATAATATTGGACGGTTGTATGCAGAGAGTAGGGAAAAGTTCTTGAGTGCACTTATTTCTATTCTTGCTTCTCTATTATAAATGAGTGCCAACCCTTCTAAATATACTTTTAATGGATTTTTATAGGGAACCTAATGATCATGGGTTAAATGTATTTGATTTAGACCAACATGAATTAGGATAAGGATTTGGGAAAATATGTCCATTTGAACCAAATTTGCATTTGGACAATAGCACCAAAAATAAGATACTTTGGGTTTTAGTGATCATATCCAAGTTATGTGCTATTGTCCAAATGGAATGAGACTTAGGGTGTGTATTTTGGCCTAAAAGAGCTACCTAGGTCTATAAGGGTTAATTATGAAAGGTTGTTGATGATTGGGAATTAGTGAAAGAAAAGCCTATAAGGGTTGTGAAAGCAAGTAGGAAGACCTATAGATTAGGTGTCTTTTTCCATATTCAAGTAACCAAATTTCAAAATTTATATGACTACATTTTCCCCCATTTATTCTAGTGATGTAGCAAAGAAAAATACTAGGATAAAGGAAAACAAATAAAGTTTACATAAACTTACCTACAAAGGTGAAGACCATGAAGCTTGTGTGACGCTAAGTAATGTTGGATAGTGTATAGAGACCACATTATGTAAGTGTGGATCTAAAAAATGAAATAAAGAGTAGATAAGTTATTATTATATGTGATATAAAATAAGAACATACAAAAGATGAGTAAAATAAAAAAGGAAGAGATTGGAATGAATACACCTCCCTAAGTATGTGAACCAATACAAAACCTATTGTGATCCTAAGTAAGGCTAAGTAATGCTAGATTGTATTAGATGATTCTATACCAAATTTATATCACAAATAGAGTTGAGTGCTCAATTCCATAGAAAGTGGCTCAATATTACAAAGGTTGGCCCTTTGGCTTCATCATCACCTACTAAGTGAAGCTAAATGATCATGATTATGATAATCGATATCTAGACTATGTGTGTAATCCCTTTAAATAGGTGTCTCAATAATACAAAGGCTAGCCTTTTGGTTTCATAATTACCTACTACGTGAAGTTAATAAATCATTTGTGTTTTAATCTATGTTTGGACTATGTGTCTAATCCCTATGAATAGATGGCTCAAGAATACAAAAGATGGCCCTTTAGCTCCATCATTGCCTATTAAGTGAAGCTAATGAATCATGTATATGTCAATCTTGTTTGGACTATGTGTTCAATCCCTCTGAATAGGTGGCTCAAGAATACAAAGGATAGCCCTTTAGCTTCATCATTTCCTAATAAGTGAAGCTAGTGATTCATGCATGTGTCAATCAATGTTTGGACTATATATCCAATCCCTCTAAATAGGTGGCTCAAGAATATAAAGGCTATCCATTTGGATCTATCATTGACCTATGAAGTGAAGCTATGAAGTGATAACAAATATTTTAATAGATGTCATATGAGATGGTTCATGGATCTCATAGATGATTTCAAAATATGAGAATGTGGTGTGGATAGCTAAATGTATGCTAGAAACTAGACCACTCTTGGCCATTTTAAAAGATGAAGGTTAGGATTGTATGAAAGCCACTCCAAAATTGATGCAATTTGCTTATGTGAATCCAAATTCGGAACTCAAGTACTAGAGAAGTTAAAATTGTATGAAAGTTTAACTTTAGAATTATGCCAACCACCTATAGATAGAGTAAGGCATGTAACTACTAAGAATGTTTGGGTATTAAATTGAATTTAGAAACAAAAGAAGACCAATATGTCATGCACATTTCCCCCTATCATTAGTGTCTATAACATGGATTCTTATCTAGAATTTATGTTAAATGCCTAATCTAAAATTGGAAGTGAGAGCCATCATGTTATGCATGATGCCCCCTATAATCTGGATTCCATGAGAAAACTATATTGAATCTACTGATTCTAACTGATCTAGATGTATAAAGACATTAGCTAAGTGAAATTTTTTGCTTATTACTCAAAAACTTGGGTGCTTTTCTACCTAGATAAGAGTGCCAAAATGAGGAAACCTTTATGTTTGGCACTACTATCCATTTTTAACACTGTTGTTCTATGTTAAAATTGGTTGTTGATCTATAATCATCACTATTTTTTGTTTTATTTGACTAGTTTAACCTTTGAATTCTAAACTGTTTGATCTAAATGCTACTATTTTGACTGATAGGAAATTTGATCTCTTTGACAAAACCCTTTTTTGTTGCACTCTCTTTTGAGGATATGAAAGGTGAACTTGTAATGATTTCCCTCAAAAGAAAAGAGTCCTATAAGTGTGTGATGTTGTATAGATATATGATATAAAAATGATATTTGACAAGATATCTCTAGATATAGCAATGTTTGTATTGAGAGATTTGTTAGATCAATATGAATATGCCTAGATAATAATAAAAATGTAAAAACATGTGCAATATATTGAAATGGAACTAGAAAGTTTAGATTTTAGTTGTTAGTTATTAGGAGAGATAGAACATGATGTCCATCATGGCATTCGAGAAATCAAGGTAAATGTATGATATGGATCATGACATTGTAAACAAGGAAAATCAATCAAGCAAAAATAATATATAGCAAGAATAAATAAGCACAAAAGTTTGGCTAATGGGATACATAAATAAGGGACATGGGAACATGTCACTCAAACTAGAAAGCACACATACAAGGCATGTTCAAATCGAACATACACATATAGTTTAAAACAAGCAAATATTAGCACAAGGGCTATAGGCACATAGAAGAGTAAAAACAAGGTACATTGGTAAATGTCCAAAGGTATACACACATGAATAGAAGCAAAAGACATTAATAGATGTATTAACAACACATAAGAAAAAAAAATTAGAACTAGAAATGCAATCACATCTATCTATGCAAAGCAAGAAAGGAAATAATGTAATAATTATAAAGATAGAATCACATCTAACTAATCAAAGAAAAAGTGAAAGTATGAAAGATGCATTTAGTATAATACTAGGTATATGCTAAGAGATACACAAGTGCTAGATACTAGTAATATATTGATATAGTAATATGTGTAATCTGATAAGTAATATACATCATTATGATAACTCAAAGTGTGTAGTGTAGGAGTGACATAACTTGGATGGTGTTATCATGTAGAAGATGCCCCCAGTGGGTATGTATAGTGATGTGTGTCTCATATGTAGAAGTAAGAATGCCCCCTCAATGGGTAGAGTGAAACAATAAAGTAATTGGATGTCACTGCACATACTCAAAAGATATTAAGTGAAGTATGGTAATGCAGACAATCAATAAACAATATCATGAAACAAAAAATGTAAGTCCTAACATGATAGTATTAATGTAAAGCATCGATGATACATATAGTCAATTTTTTTTTGTATTTTTGAATTATTTGAATGTTTTGTTTTTTTTTTTGAAAATTTCTATTATTTTTGTATTTTTTGGAAATATTTAAACTATGTATAATCAAGTAAAAGAGATAATGTACAAGTAGGCTAGGATAGGATGATACTAACAAATGAGTCTCATGGGAGGCTCCCTATCATGGTGTCCTGTATCAAGAAGTGGAATCATGCATGAATGTGAAGCATGATGAAAATGCTGAGACTATGGCTCTAAAAGCTATATATATTATAGATGATCTAAAATACCTAAAGTATAAATATACTATGGGGTCTTGCTATAATTTTGAGAAGTGGATGTAACTATAGGGATTTTAGGGACCCATCTATAAGTAAGAGATACTTTCTAAACATGTGACTTATGTCTATACCTATGATATCTCAATGAAACTACTCTGGGTGTGAAAACTATATCTAGAAGTTGTCTAGAATCCCAAATCTATGGTGGTGTATGAAACCTCTATACTAGAGATGGATGTGTCAATTGTGTCTAAATCTATACCAGAGGAAGAACTATAACTAGTAGGGAGAATAAAACTAGTGGAGAAGCTAGAACTGGTGATTACAAATTAGATGGCTTTGAAGTGGGTAGTGGTAACTCATATAGAACTCCACAAACTATAATAAACTAATTAGTGTGAATGAATTTCACACATCTATGAACTATAGATGGTAATTCTCAAATTTTTGAATCCATGGGTGACCAAGTAACACATTAAAAAATCCTATAGTGGGAACTATAGTGAAATGTGTGGTCACATGTGTTGGACCAATCTATAAAGGAAGTACAATCTCACCCAATGAACTCTATATGTGCCCATTAAATCTACTGATAATTGTATCTATCAAGGTGATATCCTACTCTAAATAGCCCAAATGTTGTAATAATGTAAAGGCACACATGTTGACATTGGAGCCATTAATTATGAGAACACTATGAATGGGATGATTATGAATATGTTTTCTGATAAAGAGTGCATTATCTCCTGATTGAATAAGGATAGTGAAGGTCTAGCTAGAACTCTAGACTCATACACAATGATCATACTACCTAAAAGATGTGACTCAATTGAAGGTGCTTGGTATGTGATTGGTGGTGTATGTGCATGATATGCATGGTGAGCCCCTGATGTGTCCCTTGTATCTTATTTTGAATGTTATAGAAATCTATCTGAGATGATTTTAAAAGCTTTATCTTGAGTTGGTAATTCCTGTGGAGGCTCAACAAAAGTGCCAAGATCACTCAGGTTATCATCTATCAATTCTTGTATCTTATCTTCAAAATGATGCATCCATTTATATTATGGCTTGGTATCTTATGGTAATTTCAAAATGATTTTTGATCATATCCCTTGGGAAGAGGTTTGGTTAGATCAACTACCTGAATAGGAGGGAGAGATATGATATTACAATCCAAAAGATACTATAAAACCCTAGCTAGAGGAATTGGAAGATGTGAAAAAGTATGTTGAGTGGGTGATGATAAAACTATATGCTGAGGAGGCTCTAAAAATACATTTACTATAGGTTGATTATACTATTTTGTATCATTAAACTTAACCTTGTATGGGAATTTGTTATTAGTCTTATTAATTATGTCTAGAATGCTTATGTACTTGAGTTTTCCCATTGAAATGAGTTTCACTTCTCTTTCCTTTAGTGCACAATTCAGTGAAGGAAGAGAATATTTTGAACAAATTGATTCATGAAGTGATAGTAGAAGAATATTTTTGAAGAGGTCCTATAGCTCCTAATCTACCATGGGACTAGTCATCTTATACCGAAGAACATAGTCTGTGAGATGCTTATTTGATTTATGTTTCTATTATGCAATTTGTACATAAGAAACCTTATCACCAATGTTAATGTTGAAGTGTGCTAAGAACATGTTCGCTAAAGGATTGAATACATGAATTGATTGATTTCGTAGACTATAAAACCATTATAGAGCATAATCCTTTAGGCTATGTGGAAATAACTTAGTAAGTAGTCAGTCATTGGGTACATAGTCCAAGCATGTTGCATGGAAATCTCTCAAGTCTATCTTTAGATCACCATTTCCATCATAAAGAGTAAGCTTGGATTGAACAAAATTTATGGTAAGGGTGTAGAAGTAATATGACATGTCAATAGTGTATGTAAAATAGAAAAAGAATCCTAAGCCTAGGCAGGTCTAGTGGTACCTTGCTCAATATATAACACCTTGGATTGAAGAGACCTTAACTCTTACACAAGGGTTGCCACATCAGGAGATAGGTATGTACTAACTATAAATGGTGGCATAGAGGTAGGTTGGGTTACTTTGGGGGTTATTGAGACATAGTTTCCCCTATAGAGTCATTTTCAACTGGTTGTTTTGTGGTTTGAGAAGATTGACCATTGTTCACTTTTTGTTGTTCTTCTTGTAGAATTCTAAGCATGTCATCTTGCATGTCTAGATGTTTTATTTAGAGTTCTTGAAGTTCTCTTTTATTAGTTTCATCAAAACTAGTATAATGGGCCATTGTGAAAGTAGGAAAATAATTTATAATGTGTTTTAATGTTTTTCAATAAGTTTTAATAGGCAATGTGCTAAAAGAGGAAAGTATTAAATATAAGAAATGTAATTTCCTAATAATAGCTAATTAGAATTTTTGCAAAAAGGATATGAAAATCTCAAACATGTAAGGTGATACCTCAAGAAGAAAAATAGGTGTTAATATATGCAACTAAGGATTTTTCAAAAATATTTATGCAAAATACTATGAACTTTTGAGTTGGAAATTGAATGTTTGAATTTGATATGAAACTAAAATTTAAGAAAATGATTGGAAAAGTACTAGGAAATAACTAAGAGCTAGTTAATGTAACTAGAGACTATTGAATGATTTTTTTAAAATTAGTATCATAATTTTAAAACTTTGATATGAATTTATAGAATTTTTCTTGAAAATTTTATGAAAAAATAGAAAATATTTCTAAAATTACAAATATATTTTTCCTAGTGTTTGGAATCTGTTTGTATGCAAAAATGACCTAGTATGTGTAAATTAGGGTTTTAAAAAAATATGTGATAATTTTTCAATTATTTTATATATTTTTTATTTTTAAATATACGAAAAATCAAGAAATTATAGAAAAAATTATAAATAATTTACCCTAGGGTTTTTAGGGTTTTTGTGTGAAATTTGAAGTAAGTCTAGTTCACCAAATGTTTTATTATTATTTCAAATAATTGAGTTTTATTAATATTTAATAAATGTGTCTAGGGTAAAGTAAATAAATAAATAATGTGTAATAATTAAGCCACTGATTTATGTAAATAGATTGTATTTTTGCCTTTTCTTAAAATAGTAATAAATAAGAGAAAATATGACTTAGCTTATTTTGAGTTGTTTGGTATAAGGTAGGGTCTGAGAATTCAAGTATAAGACTAGGACAATATCAAGAATATGTTCCTAATTTTTTTTTTGATTGAATATGAGCATTGAATGTGGAAAACCCTATTGTTTGGGACTATAGTCCTTTTTTGACATTGTTGTCTAGGTGATATAAGTTTTTTGGGTTTTATTTGGTAGGTCTGTGTTACTCTGTTAGTGAAATATCAAATCCAAAAAGTCTACGAAGATCTTTGTGCATCTATTTTAATCTTTAAAATCCTAACAGCTCTTTATGTTTGAACTTGAAGGAAAATTTGGGAAAGAGAGAGAAGGGGTTAGTGTGTAAAGGATATGTTGGATGCATTTCACACCCCATGTGTGGGCACACTTCCTACATACCAATACTTCAAGGAGGGATCAAGCTAATGTAGTTCTCTCATTGAAGTGTTTAGTATAATTGTGTATGAAATTAAAACTAGATATAAAATTTGGTGAACTTTATATGGCTAGGGACTAGCGCAAGGGTTTGAACAGGATTGGAATAATATTAGAAGGTTGTATATAGAGAATAGGGAGAAGTGATTGAGTGTATTTGCTTATATTATTCATTCTCTATTATAAATGAGTGTGAACCCTTCTAAATGGACTTTTAATGACCTTTTATATGGAACCTAATGATTATGGATTAAATGAATTCATGTTAGGTTGACATGAATTAAGATAAATATTTAGGAAAATATGACCATTTGAACCAAATTTTCACTTGGATAATAGCACCAAAAATAGGACACCCTAGGTTTTAGTACTCCTATCCAATTTGGGCACTATTGTCCAAAGGTAATGAAACCTAGGGGATGGATCTAGGCCTAAAAGCATTGCCTAGGTCTATAAGGGTTATGTTTGAAAGGTTTTAGAAGATTAGGAATTGGTGAAAGAAAAGCCTATAAGGATTGTGAAAGCAAGTAGGAAGACCTATGGATTAGGAGCCTTTTACCATACTTAATTAACCAAATTTCACATTTTATATGACTATAGGTATATATACTTGAATATCTTAGCATTGGTTTTATAGTTCGAGCCCTTAAGGCTATGAAAAATTGATTAGAGTTTAAACCTCCATAAATATCCCCAAAACCCTAATAGAGACTCGATGGATCAAATATTAAATAATTTGAATCTAAATTCATTGAAATTTCTTGGGAGACAATTGGAAAACCTAATTCACTTTGAGGAGGTCCCGTTAATGGTATTGGTCTATTTAGACAATTGTCTGAGCCTAATATAAATAGTATTTTGTCAAGATTTAGTGATAAATTCAAGGTGTAGAGTTATAAGAGGAGTTAAAAATAATAGAGGGTAGTGTGAAGCATAGTTTCAACTTTAAAAATAAAACACTACTCTTATTTCATTCCATAAATGCAACTATATGTCTGTGTTAAAGGGCTAGTCTCGAAATGCTAGTGGAAGGTGACCTGGTCACCTAAATGAGCAAAACTTGTAAGTGTATACTACTTGTCATGAATAATTCATGGTATAATAATATTTTTCATAACTGAGACATGATTTATCATCAATTTTTAAGGTTCTATTCAATCCCCATAGTCATCCAAGTAGCTAACACTAAGAGAAGATAAGTATTGGTGTAGAGGGATGACAAGAGAGTAATTTTAGGGTCATAACATATTTATGACTTATACATGGAGGTGATAAGGCAAAATTCATTTTATTTATATAGGATTAAGTAGTTTTAGCATAGTCAACATGTACAAGGGGAAGGGAAATCCAATTAATGCTTCATGGAGGCCTAATTAAACCACTTTGATGCCTTTATAATTGTCAAAATTATAAGGAATTGAACAAGTTGGAATGATCATCCTATTTATGGATTTAACCTTAGCCAAAAATAGACATTCAACACCCAACAGGCTCATTAAAATTCATTCATGACTAAGTCAATGCAAGAAGGGAGTTATGGGGGTTGGTTGTAACTACTAATTGAATGAATTATGGTCATTCATGACCTCTTTGTGCCTTATCCATGCCAAATTATCTTCTCCCTATTGTTTATATTTTATAAAGTGAGGTTCTAAGGCCATTGTACTAATCCCTTGGCTAGGTTGATGAAACTCTACCCAGATTATATCTTGAAAACCTTTTGAATAAATAAGAAAGTGTACTTTAGATTTCCTTACTCTCTTAGTGTGTTATGTGATTGTTGATTTGTATAATTGGTGAATTTTCATTCTCCTTTGTAGGTCCTTGTCCTTACCTAGTTTCTAGGATATTATTCTATATAAGTCATATGATATGTTAAAGTGTTGGTGGTTGTGTTTGAAGTATAACTTGGTTGATAGTGGCTTAAAATAGACCTCTCATCCATCACCTTCATTTAGAACATATATATATATATATATATATAGCCTTGATGTGAATTAATAATGATTTAGATTCCTTGCAAAGTATGCCTCAGTCACTAGTCCTTATTGGATTCATAAAGCTTTGTTGAAATATCAGTTAGAGTGGACAATAATATCTTGGTGCATCACCTCCCCTTATCTTATATTTTTTTTTATGCATAACCTTCTATCTATTTTTACCATCAAGTTAGTAGTTTTATGAATTTAACTACAACTGATGCACCAAAGAAACTATCCCCAAAACTAGAGGTTTAGTTCATCCATAGGTCACTCATAGCCTTAGATTAATCCCATGTTACCCTAAACTTGGAAAGGTCTAAATAATATTCTGTTAAGGGTGTCGTTTGGTGGTTAACAAGTAT
>JARHVA010007122.1:240000-255000 GCA_037957365.1 Torreya grandis | reverse complement strand
TTCATAGAAGAATTTCATGGAATTATTGGTAGTATAGTCTTTTGTTTCTCAACTTATGCCCATCTTGTTTGGTTTTCATCTCTGATAATGAGCTTGATATTTCTCTTTCTTCTTACACATTAGATGGGACATATAAACTCAATTTCCCATTTATCAAATGGATTCAACACCAAAATAGGTGGAGAGGCATCTCATCTTAGGAATTTGGTTTACCCACTCTCTAGCATATGTCACAATTTATTGTTTATTGATGTGCATCCTTACAAAGTGATGGCCACCATAATTCTACTATTGTGATTTATTTCCTAGAGATTCTCTAGATTTTTTCCCTCTTATGATCCCATCATGAGATTAACTTAGGATAGTATGTTAATCATGTGGTGATGTCACTATATGCAACACCTCACCTCTTCATTTTTGATATAGTTTCCATTTAATCAGTGTAAAAGGAAATACTTGTATCATCAATATTTTCTTCTAAAATGTACTGTACTCTTCTACAAACTCTCTTTTATATGTAATATGGGTAATATCCTCCATGTATTTTGGGTCTAATTCCACATATAAGAGGTGAGATTTAGGAAACTCATCCTTGATTGGTACCATATCTTTCCCTATAATTATTATTGATAAGTAGTCTAGTCTATTTTTTATTTTCTCAAGTTTCACCATAATTTTTAAATCAAATTCTTTAAGTCACATAATATAGTAACATATTTTTCCTTGTATTATTTATCTATTTATCAAAAACTTAAGTGGATCATGGTCCGTAAATAATATAAATGGATTTTTAAATAAGTAATTATTATATTTTTGCATCGCATAAACCATAATGAGTGACTCCATTTAAATGGAAAAATAATTTCTTTCCACTCTTGCCATTTATTTTCTAGAAAATAAAATTGGATGGTATATATTATGGTGGGGTTGTGTTATCATTTCTCCTATTTTAATTCTAAAGGCATCAACATGTAAATGGAATGGAATTTTTAAATTTGTGAACACTAATATTGGGGCATCTATAGTATTATTATTATTCAATGTATCAAATGACTCTTGACATTGTCTTGACCTTTATAACATTTGATTATCTCACTTGTTCAACCATCACCTATGGGTGTACTTATAGTTTCATAATTTCTTATGATCATACAATGATATATGGTATATCCTAGGATATTTCTAACCTAATTCTATGTTTTTGGTGTGAGTAGATTTATAATTGTGGAATTTTTAAGTCAATATACCATCAACTCTTATTTACATATTATGTGTTCGAATAAAGTACCAAAATGTGTATTAAATATTCATTACTTAAGAATTAGAGAAGTGTTTAGTTGTCAACACCTTTGTAACATCATATGTAGTCTCTGATCATGGTATTTTATTATCCCATATATTTTACAATCATCAAGATACACCTCCAATAACTCATATATGTAATCCCTAAACATATTCACCTTTATGCATTGAACATGATTGGTTCATTATTAAATACAAAGGACATCACTATATACATAAAGGATTCACATTATATATAAACTGTATCTTTTGATCTATCCTATAGTGTTATTTTGCCTTGATGGTGTCCTTAAAATTCATTAGTGAAATATTGTATTTACCTTCCTATAACACTTTCCAATATTTATTCAGTGAATGATGTTAGGAAGGGATCATGTAGGTAGGCCTTATTTAATTCTATGTAATAAATACATATACTTATCTCATGAGTTTTCCTATTTTGAATTTATTTAATTCTATGTAATAAACACATATACTTATCTCACCATTTTTATTATTTTGAATCACCATGGGACTTATGCACTCAATATTTTCCATAGGGTTTTATTTTTTCCAAATCATATTTTATCTAATTCAATCATAAATTTTTCCTTAACATTAGGATTTAGTCCATATAATTGTTTTTATAATGGTTTAATAAGTTATTTTAATTAGATTTTCATATTACCCACATATTATTTGATTCCATTGAGCTCATTAAATTTTCTTGAAAACAAATCCTCAAATTACATTAGTATATCTAGTGTATTCTCCAACTCTTATTTTGATCAATAGTTATATATTTTTCCCATCTTTGGATTTCTTTTTGTGGCTATATCTTATCTTATAATTTTAAGAGGCTAGTAGAAGTATTATGTTTTATGTTTTGTGGTGCCAAAGATTTGTCTCTCTCCTTCCTCAATGTCTTTTTCTTATGTTTTCTACCTTTTCCCCTTCTCTTCTTCTTATTGTATAATTTTTCAACAACATGCCATCTACTCAAGTTCAAGGTTATTTTATGTTTGTTTTCCTTTTCATAGTCTTTGTAACAACCCCACTAGGTTAGAAAAAGATAGACGTGAACAATTTTTATTATTAAATACATATGCCAAATATAGATTACACCACGAGAATATATAGAGACCAAAATAATTACACAAGGTGACAATATCAACAAGTATTATACATCACATTATATTGATCTTTGATATTAGGAGAGTACACATCATAACGTGAATATAGAAATTAATTAAATTAATTTAGCTACAACTATTACAAGTCTACAACTATTGCTATTGATTTACAATAACAAGTAATTATAACTTAATGACAAATACAATATAATACAATCCAATGTACATATAGATACATGGATCCCTGGAGCATGAGTTCCTTGGACTCTCTAATATCTATGGTAATCTCAAGTTTCATCTCAATAGTAGTACTACTATGGAGAGAGAGAAAATCATCCTATCATTTTTCCATACCAACCATGGACTAATGATCCCCCATCAAGATATGGCCCTCCTTTCAGGAATGAGTAGATAGTGATGGTGTGGGAATCCAAAGAGACTAGAAAGTACCCATGTTGTTTAAAATTCTAAACTAAACATGTAGTGTATCATATAAATCCATTATATTGCAAGAGATCACACTAACATGTGAAACACACTCATGAAATTATAATGTCTCACTAAACACACTTTGGACAAAACTTTACAAATAATAAATGATAATGATCTAGATCAATAAATTTCATATACACCAATTGATTGAACTACCTTCATCTAACATTGTCATGTTGATAAGCTAGTAAAGTCCATCTCACTCCTTACTCTGCATTAGCAATGCAAATTAGTCAAATAAAAATTCAACCACAAGATTAATAAATTTACATCCTACTAGAAAATACACCACACTACACTCTATACATATGAGTAATAATAACATACATTTAGTCTGTCAAACATATGGATGAATCTTTCATTATTTTTTATCCCATATTAGATATAATTATTAAAAATATACCACCTAGGTAAACATATAATTTAACTATACAATTCAACAATATAGTTAGTTTATAGTTGTCTACACCTTATGGCAACCCATATTACAATAGACCAGTGTTCTAAGAATTAACTATCATATTTCCACAATCAATCATATGAAGTAGTCTCAAATACATGGAAACACAAGTGTTTATTAATTTTTTATAGTTTTCATGCACGCATACACAATTATACTAACTATAAAAACATACGTTATCCACAATAATAACTAGTATGTATATAGATAAATGTAGATATGAGTTAGGTATAATATCTATAGTAAGTACCACCTAGGTACACCATATTTTTATACTATAGTAACCTATGATATCACATATTATCATAGGTTCCTAACTACATAACAACACATAAGCCAATTTATAAATTTTAAAACTCAACTGTTACATGTAGATAACAACAAGTAAATGATAAAGTATTATACCACCTGGGTATAATTTACATAAAAAATATGAACATAAGATTATAAAAGGGGAGATTAGTATCGTGTTAGTGAATAAAATAAATCAATCAAAAACATACTAAACTAACAGTTTAACCCTATCTCAAAGGAGGAGATTAGTTAATGAAAAAAATGAAAAAACAACTAAAACATGAAAGAAATGCCTTCTTTCACATTCCATGGATGATCCAAATAGTTTGTTGAAGTGGCTTGCTCAGTTTGTGCTCATGAAGTCTGCATCAATGAAGTGTGGCTACCTCCATATCTCCTTGGCACCTTGTTTATCTTTGGCTTGACTTGGCTTAGCTCAATATTCAGGCATTATAATACTAAGATGCAATGATATTAAAAGAATTTGGGAATTATAATTTTTTCATAAAAGAGCTTAAAATCAATAGGTAAGGCCTCCTATTTATATATTTTTGGAATGGTTTAGAATCAACATGAACCATTCATCTTAAGATGAAGATGTGTGGATAAGGATTAATTTAATTATGTAATTAAAATTCATAAATAGTCTCATAAATAGTTGGGATAGATGTGAATTAACAAGGTATGGAGGGTCTTAATGCATCATGGGAGGAATTAATTTAGATATTTGTGGAATTTAAGGCTTGTGGGTGCCACCCCATAGGATGATGTCATTTGATGACATAGTTAATGAAAATCAATTTTTAAAAATAAATATTCAAAAATTTCCATGAAAAATTAACATAATATCTTGATTTGGTTTAACAATCCTTAAACATGATTAGTCAACTTTGATGCAAAACCTTGGCAATTTGTGCAAAAATTAATCAAATTGGTCAAAATGTTGTATTATTGCCTTGAAATTTAATTGGATCAGAATTCAAAGTTGATGTTAGATGCATTGGAACCATTATACCATTTATGATGTTTTCAATACAAAATAACAAAGGCACATGTTGCGTATAATAAATTTGATAAAAAAGAACAATCTAGACCACCTAGGTGTGAAAATGTCATTTAAACTCGAAATGATCTAATCAAAGTTAGTTGCTTAATAAATTTCATTGCCCTATTTAATTACATTCTAGCCAAAATCAGCACTTAAATATATCAATTTAAGCTCATTTAATGTGTTTTAGTGGTTTTAGGCTAAATTGTACATTTTGGTGGAAATTGCTTAAAAGCTTGATTGATGGTCATTAGTGGATAGATTTAGGTGTGTACAATTTTCCCCTATTTTAGAAGATGTTTCAAAACGTGAGCAAAGCAATGTATTCTCAAGTAATGAGAGATGGCCTATATGCCAAAAACAAGATGATGATTAAATAAAAGTATCCAAAGAGTGTTTGGGAAGCCTATGATGGTAATTTGATTTGGATTTTGACTATGTTCCCCATATCGAGTATTGTAGGGAGAATAATAAAAATCCTTAGAAAATCTTTTTTTATAGGGGTCCCTAGTGGGATTTTGTGTGGCCATTCTGTCATAAGTTGGATTTTACATGACTCCATCATATGTTTAGCTAGATATATTTGCATAAATGATGAAAGCTTTGAAATAAAAGGCTTAGAGTTATGTAAACTCTAAAAAACTATGTCCAAAGGACAAATGGTTCAAAATAGGTCTAACTTTGTCAAAAGTAGAATTGTATCTCCAAATAATGACTTGATCATGGAGCTATATCTCCAAAATGGTTTGTGTTAAGATTTAGCATAAAATAGTCTAACTTCAAATGTCATACACATAAAAGGTAAAGCATCTAAATAAAAATGGCATGTCAAATTCTAGGTCAAAGTGTTCCAAATAAGGTCTAAACTAGGAAAAGGAAAAGAGTCGCTAGGTCTTTTGTCCAAACTTAGAGTCAAAAGATAGGTTCAAATAGATTGTGCTAGGACTTTTGGCCAAATAGTGTCAAAATATAAACTTGAAATAAAGGATTGATGTGAATTTCATTGAATCTAACAAGTTTGGAAACAACTTTGACATAGACCTAGCATGCAAAATCAAACATAAACATGATCAGTTGGTATAAGCCATAAGGCAAAAGGCCCTTGGATAAAAGCTATGTTCTCCCACAAAAAGGTATAAATAATTATGAGGATAGGCATTGAACAAACAAACAATCAATATTATTCAAATTTGGGTAATCAATTAAAAAAAGTTATGCAACCCAAAAGAGAAATATATATGTATCAGTCCCATGAATTGATGTCTAAATATAAATCAATCAATGTTGAAATCCAAACTTTGACAAGTTTAATTGAAAACTCAACATTAAAAAATAGGATTTAACCAAACAAGCTAGACATGATTGGACAACATGATGGAGCATAACCAAGGTCCAAATGGTTGATGTGACATGGTTTGAAATAAATGGTTTTTGGTGAAATGATAAACAAGTCTTGAAATAAATTGAGTATCATAATGGCATAAGCATGATTTAATGATGTGATCAATGTTATGTTTCAAATACTCAAAGGAAAAAATGGCTAGACATATTTTGGGTAGCATAATGTTACCCCCTAAAATAAGTAAGACACACAAACATGTTTAGAAAACATTTCAAAGCACAAGTGTGGTGTAAAATGGTTATCATAACTCTTTTTTAGACAAAAGAGTGAAATATAAACAAATTGGTTTTGACATTGTTTACAAACAAACATATTAGTTCCAGTCTCAAAACACCAAGTAAGAAAATGACAAAATATAAATAAATCATCCAAGTTCTTATTAAGGGTGTGACAAAGTATTGTTGACTAAAACTAATTGGTTTTCAATAATTTCTAGATGGATCCCATGTCTCCCAACTTTCACATTAATAAAAAAGATAAACAACACTTTAATAAGGTATCGATGGCACTTAGCTTGTTCTAAAAAGGTATCATCCTTTTTATAACCACTAAATCTATTGCTTGCTTAGTGTAGTGTGATGTCCAAAGTGTAGACATACATCCCCTATGTAACTCCAACACTAGAAGGTTATTTAACTACTAAAACCTTTGATCTTAGTTAGACTGGTTGAAGTCAGTGTTAGGAGATGAAACCTTGGGTCAAACCTTCCCTATAAAACTTGCATGAGGTAATGAAGTCCCCATTGCAAGCCAAGATGAAATAAAATAAATGACTGATAGAAAGACATTAAGGTTGTTTCAATATCACTAAAACTATTGTGAGTTTTTCGGGAGTGCTTTATATGACATTATTTCTATGCCTTGGGCTAGGCTCAAAATTAGATGAGATGGTGATTCTGATCCCAAAATTTCCCTAAAGGGGGTGGATGGGAGAACATACACGCACATCTCTTTTTGGCAAAAAATCAATAAAAACTTTTTGCAAAAAATTGAAGTGATGTTGATTTATTTCACCAAATTTAAAAATGTTTTATTAGATTCATTACTAGCCCTTAGGCTTTAGTAAAAAATTGTAAAATATTGCACAAAATAAGCACATGAAGCAATAAAAACCTAAGTTCATTTTAAACTCAAATTGAAAATTCAATACTTAGCTTAGATTCATGATTAAAACATCAAATTAAAAATGGTACAAGATTTATGATGTGTTTTAAGCACTAAATTAACAATACCTAAGACTTAGATAAATATTAGGTTCATTTTAGGCACCAATTCAAATGTGTGATAAACATGACATGTTCATTTTAAGCCAAATTTGAAGTTGGCATGATTTTTGATCAAGTTATTTTTAAACTCAATTTGTAAGGTGCGTGGTTAGTTAAAAGAATTTAAATCTACTTCCAAACTACCCCATCAACCTAAAAAACAATATTATAATGACCTTCTTTAAAGCACTTAGGAGTTTAAGCAAATGATATTAAGAATGTAACTCTTGGGTTGATAGTAGAGTTGGGTTGACAGGCAAGTTGGGTTGACAAGTGAGTTAGATAGGATAGGTGAGCTAGTTTGATAGGTGAGTTGGGTTGATAAGAAAGCTAGGTTGGACATATGATTTGGGTTAAATATGTGATTTGGGTTGCATAATCCCAAGAATAAAATCATGGCTTAGAAAAATGGATGTTTTCTCAAATTTTTATCTTGTTGGCCTTCACACTCCAAGATATTGTATGACAATGGTTAGTATGTTTCTCATATTGCAATTTGACCAAATTTTTGAGGCTAGGCCCTACTAAGTATGCCATTTTTGTGTTAGGTTGTGGAGCTAAAAACTTCACTGATGTAAACATGGAGGAGGTCACTGGGTTGCTGAGTTGCAGAGGAACTGACGTCGGTCAGGCCAATTGACGTCGATCAAATTACAGTGCAGAAGCAACTGACGTTAGTTATAAGTTGGCTGACATCGGTCAGGAAGGAGTCAACATTGGCAGCTTGTGTGTGCATATAGTTTGCATGCAAGTTCCAGACTGGTCTATTTTTGGATAGGGAGTTTGCATGTAAAGACTATTTTTGGTCTTGAGTTGCGAGTCTAATTATTGTAATTAAGAATGTATAATTATTGTATGCATGAGATCTATATAATAGACTCATGGGCTGTATTGTAAAATTATACTAGAGTGAGAGAGTAAAGATTAGCTCCTTGAGAAGAGAGCAGGCCATTAGCTTCTCCTAGTTCCAAAGGGGTGCTGAGTGTGTATGATTAGAGAGATTTGCAGGTTGTGCAAGTTTTGGTAAAAGATCCACCAGAGTACTGATTGAAGAATCATAAGGACTTGGTGAGGCAAGGACAAGGGTTCTTCAAGGTGTAGAGATATCTACATGGTAAGAAAGGTCTGGTGATTTGCAGGTTGTTGCAAGAGTAGGGAGATCTACATGGATTACGGTTGTGTACTTGGTGTACTAGTAGTGTTGTTACTGACTGGTGGAGGTGAACAACAACTCTGTGTTTGAGTTGATTGTTGTGACCATAATTGAGAGAGAGAAGTGTTGAAGGAGAATTATTGGTAAACCCTAGAAGTGTGGGAGCTCTAGAGGTGTGGGAAGAAGAAGTGTGGCATCTTCTTTATTGTATTTTCTTCTGATTGAGTATTAATACAATTGGGTATTGTCTCTCATATTCTGTGTTGTTTCATATTTCTAGTTACTTATCATTCTGGTTAAATTCCATGTTTAGTTGCTAATACAAAGGTAATCAAGTGTGCCCTTAGTGGGCAATAGTTCGTGGCAAAGTGGTATCAGAGCATGTTTGTTGTTCTAGATTTCCTAACACATGGTATCAGAGCTAAGGTTGTAGGAGTAGGTGGACCAAGTTGGTACCAATCTTGATAAGTTGGTATCAGAGGGTGATTAAGTTACTAATAGGTTGTATTAGATTTGGTTAGTGTTTTTTGATTACAGGTCACTCACAGGGGTTTCAGATTGAGTGAGAGTATAGCAATGGTAGAAGAAAGTAAGCTACGAATGGAGAAACTAAATAACATGAATGGTTAGATTGATGGAAAGAAAGATCAGGTAAAGAAAGGTTGCTGGTTGGTAGAAGATCAGCATGAAGAAAAGGAAGAAGCAGATGTTGTAGGTGTTGTTACATTGGATGCTCTAGATAAAGTAGAATCTTGGTCTATAGATTTTGTTGCCTCTTTCCATGCAGCCCGAAATAGAGCATCTTTTCATGAGTATGTCTAGGGAGACTTTAGAGAGATTTATTTAGGGGTTGGTAAGCCTTGTTAGATGGTTGGCAAAGGGAAAGTGAAGCTGAAATTGCAGACAGGTAACACATGGGTGTTGAAGAAGGTCATGCAGGTTCCAGTCTTGGAGATGAGTCTAATTTCTTCAAGAAAGTTGGGTGATGAGAGATGCATAGTAACTCTCACAATGGATGCACTTGAATTAGATGGTGGTAAGAAAGTAGGTATCCTTTATCTATCTACTTATATTACTGATTCACCTTCTGTTGCAGAGATATGGCTTTGTAGGCTTGGTCACATGTGTAAGAAGGGATTGCATGTTCTTAAGCAGAAGATAGATGTTTTTGATAAACTTAAGAACTGAAAAGCCTTGGTGTTCATGGAGGAGATGATGGATAGAATCAGCTGAGGGGACTGAATTATTTTGAGCAAGGCTATGTTAATTTGGATATGGTTTTGATCCAAGGGGAGGTCGCAAGTAAAAATTCATCACTCATAGGTGAACACAGGTACCAACATTGGTCAGGTGGAACCGATGTCAAATAGACAGGGACCGATGTCAGTCATGTGCAAATAAGTAGAGTCAGTGGTGTCAGGTAGGTTAAGACCAACGTCGGTCATATAGTATCTGACATCGGCAAGAGGGGCACTGACGTCAGTTAGTGGGAACTGACATCGGTAGTAAGGGTCAGTCATAGGGAACTGATGTCAGTTGGGTGCAGATTGGGAGATGGATGAGATCGATCACTAGAACAGATGTTGGGTAGACAACAAGCTATCAAAGAGTCTCATACACCCTTATGGAGGACTAAAAGGATAAGTGAACCTCATATTCATTGTTCACCTTCTTACTTGTTGCTCACTGATGGTTAAGAACTAAGAAGACATAAAGAGGCAATGCAGGTAGAATCTAGGAAGCAATGGGAGCATGGCATGAATTCTTTAGAAGAGAACCAAGCGGGAGATTTGGTAGAGTTGTCAGTGGGATGAAAACACTAAAAGACAAATGGATTCCTAGGTTAAAGAAGAGAGTGGATGGATATGTGAGACAGAAGGCTAGGGTACATGGTCTTGAGGAAGCTGTAGGACAGTGGTACAGGGTTTGACAGGTGGATGACAAAGCAGGGTTTTAGTCAATGTCAGTGTAACTATTGTGTTTGTCTTACTAGGGTGGATGATGGTCGCGACATTATCCTGTTATTGTATGTGGATGGTATGCTTGTTGCAGGTTCATACATAGAGGGAGTAGCTAAGCTAAGAGTAAGGTTAGTTCAGAGGTATGTCATGAAGAATTTGGGAGCATCAAAATTATTTGGCATAAGAGACATGGAAGATCACAAGTTGATTTTGTCTGTAGTGGGAGCTGATGTGAAGAAGGTGTTGGTGGGGTTCAATACGCAGGATGTAGAACTGGTAAGCACACCAAGGGATGGATAGTTCAAGCTAAGTTTAGAATAGTGTTTGAAATCACATAAGGTCTGGTGTAGACCTGAGTTTTCCCAAGCAGTGGGAGTTGCCAGAGAGTTTGGAGCCAATTTGGAGAAGGTGGATTCTCAGGTATCTGAGAGGAACCAACAGTAAGGATTCATGTTATGCAGGGTCAAGGACTTCACTACATGGGTTTGTAGGTTTGGATGTGGTAGGTTACTTGGATGATAGGAAGTGTACCATAGGTTGTGTGGTGGTTGGTCTTCAGGATTAATCTTAAAGAGGGATACAAGCTAGGAAATAACTTAGACAAAGGTACAGGTACAGGTATAGGTACAAGTATAGGTGTAGCTATTTATCTCCAAGTGGGAGATTGTTAGGTTGTGTAGCTAAAAGCTTCATTGATGCAAACATGGAGGAGGTTACTGGGTTGCTGAGTTACAAAGTGAGTTGTAGAGGAACCAACATCAGTCAGGCCAACTGACATCGATCAGATTATAGTGTAGAATCAACTGACGTCAGTTATGAGTCGGCTGACATCAGTCAAGAAGGAGCCACATCGGCAACTTGTGTGTGCATGTAGTTTTCATGCGGGTTCTAGACTGGTCTATTTTTGGACAGGCAGTTTGCATGTAAAGACTATTTTTGGTCTTGAGTTGCGAGTCTAATTATTGTAATTAAGAAAGTCTAATTATTGTATGCATGAGATCTATATAATAGACTCATGGGCTGTATTGTAAAATTGTACTAGAGTGAGAGAGCAAAGATTAGCTCCTTCAGAAGAGAGTAGCGATTAGCTTCTCCTAGTTCCAAAGGGGTGCTGAGTGTGTATGATCAGGGAGACTTGCAAGTTGTGCAAGTTTTGGTAGAAGATCCACTAGAGTACCAGTTGAAGAATCATAAGGACTTAGTGAGGCATGGACAAGGGTTCTTCAGGGTGCAGAGATATCTACGTGGTAAGTAAGGTCTGGTGATTTGTAGGTTGTTGCAAGAGCAGGGAGATCTACTTGGAGTATGGTTGTGTACTTGGTGTACTAGCAGTGTTATTACTGACTGGTGGAGGTGAACAACGACTCTATTTTTGAGTTGATTGTTGTGACCGTAATTGAGAGAGAGAAGTGTTGAAGGAGAATTACTAGCAAACCCTAGAAGTGTGGGAGCTCTAGAGGTGTGGGAAGAAGTGTGGCATCTTCTTTATTGTATTTTCTTCTAATTGAGTATTAATACAATTGGGTATTATCTCTCATATTTTGTGTTGTTTCATATTTCTAGTTACTTATCATTCTGGTTAAATTCTATGTTTAGTTGCTAATACAAAGGTAATCATGTGTGCCCTTAGTGGGTAGTAGTTCTTGGCAAAGTGGTATCAGAGCATGTTTGTTGTTCTAGATTACCTGACATTTTAAACATAATATTGTAATAGGGGTAGATTAGTATTGTGTTAGTGAATTAAAAAAATCAATCAAAAACACTAAACTAACACCCTAAGACTATCTCAAAGGAGGAGATTAGTTAACAAAATAGAAATGGAAAACACAACTAAAACATGAAAGAAATACCTTTTTTCACATTCCTTGGATTCTCTAAATAGTTTGTTGAAGTGTCTTGCTCGATTTGTGCTCATGAAGTCTGCATCAATGAAGTGTGGCTACCTCCATCTCTCCTTGGTACCTTGTTTGGATTTGACTTGGATTGGATTGGATCAAATTTTGGGAATTATAACACTAAGATGCAATGATTTTGAATGGATTTGGGCATTATGAGTTTGGCATAAAATATATTAAAATCAATAGGCAAGGCCTCTTATTTATAGATTTTTAGAATGGTTTAGAATCAACCTGAACCAGCCATCTCAAGATGAAGATGTGTGGCTAGGGATTAATTCAATCATGTAATTAAAATTCATAAATAGGCTCATAAATATTTGGGATAGAGGGTCCTTAACTAGGCATGGAGGGTCTCAATGGGGCATTAGAGGCATTAATTCAGATATTTGTGGCATTTATGGATTGTGGATGCCACCCCACAGGATGATGTCATTTGATGTAGTAAATGATAATCAACTTCTAATAATAAATATTCAAAAATTTCCATGGAAAATTAAATTAAGATCTTTATTTGGTTTAATTATCCTTAAACATGATTAGTCAACTTTGATGCAAAGCCTTGGCAATTTGTGCATAAATTAATCAAATTGGTAAAAATGTCATATTATTGGCTCAAAATTTGAATGGATTGGAAGTGAAAGTAAATGTTAGATTCATTAGAAATATTATCCCATTTAGGATGTTGTCAATGCAAAATAATAAAGGCACATGTCTTGTACAATAAATTTGATAGAAAACAACAATCCAGAGCACGTAGGTGTAAAATTGGCATTTTGATTCAAAATGATTTGATCAAATTTAGATGATTCATAAATTAAATTTCCATATTTAATGATACTCTAACCAAAATTGTCACTTAAATATATCAATTTCAACTCATTTAATGTGTTTTACTATTTTTAGCCCAAATTGTGCATTTTGGTGGAAATTGTCAAAATCCTAATTGATGCTTATTGGTGGTAAGATTTAGGTGTCTACACAAACATACCAAGATATCTCAACTTAAAAACATGCATCATGATGTGTCATTAAGCACTAAGTGTAATTAATTATTCATATATATCAATACACTCATAGTATGTAATTCACACAAGTATTCCATCTTGAATACATATGACTAACAGTCATTCACTTTAATAATAGTCAGTCAGATAACCTATTATCCTATTAATTCATTTTATTCTAGTTATTCCTAATTTTATAGTTCTTGATTCCTATGAAGCTTGAAGACTTATTCTAATCATCTAAAGAGCTACCGATAAAAAATTCACTTACAAGCACTTACACACCTTAATATGCTCTACATGCAGGTATTCTAATGCTATGCCACTTATAACCATGGTTTAGTGTTCTAATATTAACTACTAGGAATAATAATCCAATCTATGTTTGAAATTAATTATTTAATTAGTCAAGTTCTAGGAATCAGAATATTCCATAATTGTCTTATATCCCAATTGACATTTAATCTAATTAGATATATCAAGCTAAATTTTAATAAAATACATATATGTATATTCATGGAAATATATCAAAGCATGTGCACCATGTTAGGTACTAGATTTATGGCCTAACCTAATGGTAAAATAATTCTCAATTAAGAAAAAATATTTACTATGGTAAAACTCTTAGAGGATATATTATAGCAAGATATTGATACCATCTCTTGTATTACCACATATATTAATAACTTTAGTAATACATATAACTTAATGTTAATAATATACCTTCACATAGTTTACATAGTATAACTAATTAGCTTAAAAATCTCCTATCAAGGCATAAAAAATTTAGTAATCATTATGTTATTAATGATGATTAATATACCTAATATTTCACTATAAAATTTCATGCATCACATATATTTATCAAGTCAAGAAATGATATGATATAATAATATGTCTTACTTTTACTCCCAAAAGTAACATATGTCTAGCATAATGAGAATAACTAGCACTTGATTATTTAACCCATAATATTAACCCAACTGTTAGATTGATAACGTTGGTATCATGCTCGTATACAAAATTAAAGCATAAAATTAAAGCACATAGATTTTCCAATGATTCATGAGAGTCATGATAGAATTGAAGAAGGTTGATATCATTATATAATTGTTAAATATAAGTAGTAGACATGAAGTGACTCATACTATTAGAAGGAAACACAACCATAGTAAATATACATTATATATACATCCTATCTAGACATGGAGATAAATGTCTATTTGTAGTCTATTGAAAATGTAAGGGGCTATCTAAGTCCATTGAAATATTTGATAGAAATGGAATATGGATTTTCTTGAGTTAAAATAGTTGAGATAAAAGGAATGGTGGTGGTGTTGCTCTTAGGCTGAGTTAAAGAAAATAAAATAACAAAACTTGATATGGAAACAACGTTAATGATGTTCAGAGGAGGGAGATCTTCTTTTTTCTCAGTTCAGGGAGATCCAGGTGTTATCTCAAGCTGATAATGACTTTCCTTTGGATGAGCGTCCTCCCCTATCAGTTAAAAAAGATAATGGAGAAAACTCAAAGTATAAACTAAACCAAAGAAAAAGGGCTGAAAAAAAGATCAATACTAAGGGGGTAAAAACTAGAAGCAGCAAAATAG
>JARHVA010007122.1:32500-235000 GCA_037957365.1 Torreya grandis | reverse complement strand
CAAAATATTCCATCCCTTAACACATCTCTCTATCCTAGAGAGTGTTTTTCTCATCCTAGAGAAAAGTAATTAGGAAATCTGACAAGAATAATGTGTATATGTTAATACTATCACTACTCCACATAGATTTAGATAAGTATAACATATCAATACTATCAATACTCCACAGAGATCTTGACAAGTATCATGATGAATAGGAACACTAAATATAAGTATACAAAGTCATGTAATACTCATCTATATGGAATCTCTATCCACTGTATACATGTATATGGCTATATGACTAAATTTGATAAGTTATGTCTATTAAATGTTGGACTCAACAAGTCCATCTGTTAATCCAGCTTAGTACCAATAATCTAAATTGATGTGAGGCTAAGTAATATACCATCTTATTTCTTATAAATAACGTTCGAAATTCACTATTCTTCCCTTAGGTCTTCATGACCTAAAGATATTAAAATGTGTACAATGTTTTCAAAGAATCAAAATTTTATGCTATCAGATTAATTAAGCAAAGTTATATTCCAAATGATTCTAGAAATAAATCATACAATAAATAGGTAATTGCATCAAGCTACTATTATCCACACATAACTAATATCATATTTCATATCTTTAACTTATAGATTTATATTCATAGTTAGGAGAAATTAATGTTAAAATTAACATAACATACATAGGTTGAGAATCACACCATTCTTTCAACCTTCTAAGGAACTAAACAAAACAATATCCCTTACTTTCTCAACTAGCACACAACAAGTTAAAATTTTATTCCAACCTCTAGATCATTACGATGTTCTACACCTCCTATACCCTTCTTGATTCCAATGAAAGGTATAAAAATATCTCTTCAAAAAAACATGCATTAAGCAAAATATATTAGTATCAATCTATGCAATGGTGAATAGTATTATACTAATTAAAATCAACTTATAATTATTAGTATATAATTTAATATATATAACAAGGTTTACCACCTTACATTATATAAAAATCATAACTTATTTAAAGTAGTGACTCTAAAGAGTCATAAGTGAAAAGTATAAATCTATCATCTCAAAAACTCCTATTTACCCTCCCAAGGTAAAAATAAAATATTGAAACTCAATATTTCATAAACACTACCTACTTACCTAATCTTGTAAGTATGGTATCTCAATCTACTTAATAACCATAAGAGATATATTCCAACATAAATATGTGTCCATTCATCCATTATTAAAACCTATTTCTCACCAAGATTAGAAAACATTCTCCCACAAAATCCTATGAAGTAAAGTCAAACAACATTCAAAAATAATTCCCATTTAAGAGAATACTAAATCAAAATCATGCATATATGATTCCTTACAATAGCAACATAACAATGTCAAAATAAAATAGGATAATATTGACTAATTTATAAGTCAACTAAGAGGAATGACACCACATATCTTAAGGGTGAAAATTCCATAAGAAAACTCCTAACACAAAGTAATTATCATGCAACAACTACACTCCATTGAGAATATTTTCCACTGCCCTAGGTGGTACTAAACAAAAAATGGTCTTACAAGATTTTCCACTCCTAGGATTTATAGATATATAAAAAATATTAAAGAACGTAAATTTATGATAATAATCATAATCTTAAAATAAAAAACACAATGACAAGGTGACTTGATAATCAAGAAAAGGTTTAGTCACTCTCGAGGTGTTTGTTTTAAGTGATCAAACTATGGTAAAAAGCTTTTGTTCATAAATCATGAACTATTCTATATAATCATCTAACCAAACATTGAATATAACCATTGCGAATGAGATACTTAATAATTGATCTCCTAAATAACTGAAAGGGATACGAGTGCTCTTAAGGTACATACTAAATGTCCCACACACCTTTTATTAATGTCACAAAACTCCAATCATGGTGTAACATGGTTCCACACTGAGACACCACAAGTCTAATTTCTAATGTAATACTTCATGACATTAATTCCACACTGATGAACAAGAGACACAAAAACCTAATGGACTCATTACGTCCTAGAGTTTGAGCCACAACCCTGATACCACATGCAATAACCCTGATGGGTTAGGAAAAGAAAGAAGCGAATAATTTTTTTCATTAAATACATATTAAAAATATAGATCACACCATGAGAATATATAGATACCAAAATAATTCTAGAAAATGATAATAAAAACAAGTGTTATACATCACATAATACTGATCTCTGATATCATGAGAGTAGACACCATAACATAAATACAAAATGTAATTGCATTAACTCAGCTATAAATGTTACAAGTATACAAATACTACTATTGATTTAAAATAACAGTTAATTATAACTCAATGATAAATACAATAAAATACCATCCAATGTACATATAGATACTGGCTCACTAGAGCATGAGTTCCTTATACTCTCTAGTATTTATGGTAATCTCGAGTGTCATTTCAGTAGTAGTACTATTATGGGGAGGGAGAGTATCATCTAAGTTATTTTCAACACCAAGCATAGACCAATAATCCTCCACACTAATCCCATCAAGATATGGCTCTCCCTTCATGGATGATTAGATAGTGATAGTGGAGGAATCCATAAAGACTAGCAAGTACCCATGTGTTGTATGATTCTACACTACACATGCATTGTATCATAAAAATATGTTCTATTTCAAGATATCTCACTAAAATGTGAACCACACTCATGAAATGATAATGTCTCACTAAACATACTTTGTCCTAAATCTTTATAAATAATAAATGATATGATCTAGATCAATAAATTTCATATACATCACTTGACCGGACTACCTTCATCTAATATTGCAATGCTATTAAGACAATAAAGTCCATCTCACTCTTTACTCCACATTAGAAATGTATATTTATCAAATACAAATTTAACCACAAGATTCATCAATTTACATCATACTAGCAAATGCATCACATGACACACTATACATAAGAGTAATGACAACATACATCTAGTCCATCAAACATAGGCATAAATCTATGATTATTTTCTATACCATACTACAAATAATGATTAAAAATACACCACTTGGGTAAACATAAAATTTAACTATACAATTCAATAATATAATTGGTTTATAGTTATCTACACCCTATGGCAACCCATATTACCACAAACCAATGTCCTAAGACTTAACTACTAGATTTCAACAATCAATCATATGAAGTATTCTAAAATACATGGAAACACAAGCATTACATAAGTAAATATATATGATAAAGTAAATCATCATTATTACATAACACAATAACATTCTAAAACAACTTTTTTTAATTTTTTAGAGTTTGCATGCATGCATACACAAGTTTACCAACTATAAAAGCACACACTATCCACAACAATAACTAGTATGTATATAGACAAATATAGCTATGAGTTAGGTATAATAGCTATAGTAAGTACCACCTAAGCACAACATACTTTTATACTGTAGTACCTTATGATATCCCATACTATCATAGGTTCCCAACTACATAAAAACACATAAGCCAACTTCCAAATTTTGAAACTCAATTGGTCCATGTAGATAACAAGTAAACAAGAAAGTATTATACCGCTCAGGTATAATTTACATATAAACATACCAAGGTATCTCAAAATAAAAACATGCATCATGATGTACCATTATTCACTAAGTGTAACTAAGTATTCATACATATAAATACACTTATAATATGTAATGCACATAAGTATTCCATCATGAATACATATGACTAACAATCATTCACATTACTAATAGTGAGTCAGATAACCCCCTATCTTATTGACTCATTTGCTTCTAGGATATTATTTCAAAGGTTATACTTTCTAATTCCTATGAAGCTTAATTACTTATTATAATCATCTAAATTGCTACTGATAAAATCTCCACATATAAGCACTTTCACACCCTAATGTGATTCACATGAATGTATTATAATGTTATGTCACTTCTATCTATGGTTTAGTGTTCTAATCATAACTACTAGGCATAGTAATCAAATCATGAAGTTTTTTTTAAACATAGAGATCAATCCCATTGCAATAATAACCCATAACATTATTTTTCCTAAAAACACAAGATATCTTATTTCATAATTAGTTTATATTTGTGGGTTAATAGGAAATCATTTGTTGAACTACTAAATCAATATTTTTAATTTTCTAGCTAATATTTCACCTAAGAATAATATCTAAGTAATCCACCCCATATTTCTAATTATGTAAGTAGTCTTGAACACATAAATTAATACATTATCAAACTCTAGGTAATGGTTTTCTAAATGATAAAAGATTTAAAGGCTCCACAGGGTTTTACTCTTAATAGAGACTATCTAAGTTCAACCATTCAACTGATATGATTCATCCACTCTAATTTTAACAATAAATATTTGATTATTCAAGTTAAAGGAATCAAAATATTCCATAATCTTTTTATATCCCATGTAAGATATAATCTAGTTAGATGGATCATGATAAATATCTAAAAAATACATATATGTATATTCATGGAAATATATATAAACAAGTGCACCATTTTAGGTACTAGATTTATGGCCTAACCCAATGGTAAAATAATTCTCAATTAAGAGTGAATATTTACTATGGTAAAACCTTTATAGGATATATCATATTGAGATATTGATAACATCTCCCATATTACAACAAATATTAATAACTTTAGTAATACATATAACTTAATGCCAATCATATACCTTAATATACCTTCACATAGTTTACATAGTATAACTAATTAAATTAAGCATCTCCTATTAAGGTATAACACATTTAGTAATAATCATGTTATAAATGATGGTTAATATACTTGATATTTTGTTGTAATATTTTATACATCACATATATTTATCGAGCCACTATATGATATAGTAATATGTTTTAATTTTACTCCAAAAAGTAACATATGTCAAACATAATGAGAATAACCATCAATTGATTATTTAACCCATAATATTAACGCATACATTAGATTTATAATGTTGTTATCATGCTTGTATACAAAATTAAGTCATAAAATTAAAGAACATAGATTTTCCAATGATTCATGAGAGTCATGATAGAATTGAAGAAGGTTGCTATCATGATATGTTTGTTAAATGTAAGAAGTAGAGATGAAGTGACTCACACTCCTATAAGGAAACACAACCATAATACTAATACATTATATATACATCCTAACTAGACATGGAGATAAATGCATATTTGTAATCTATTGAATATGCATGGGGCTTTCCGAGTCCATTAAAATCTTTGACTGAAATGGATTGTAGTTTCACTTGAGTTGAAAAAATTAAGACAAAAGTAATGATGACAATGTTTCTCTTGGGTTGAGTTAAAGAAAATAAAAGAGCAAAACTTGATATGGGAACAATGTTAATGTTGTTGGATGAAAAGACTACTTCAGGGGGTTTGAACCCTAGACACTATAATATTTAATTAATACACCATACTATAGTATGTATCTAAAAATAAATTAGAATATACTTAGGGATATATACATTAGGCTAAATATGTTAATTAGATGAATTATAATAGGCTTAAAAGAAGTTTTATCTAAGTTGTGATGCCTAAGTGATAATAGTGATGCCACAAGTAGATATTTATTGTTGTTTTACTAGCTAAAATAATAATGTAAATCAGTTTATAAGATGCTAGTCTTGTATATGGTAGTTATAGGTACCAAAAACTATCAAATCCCTAATTTGGAAAACACTTAGGAAGAAAAATAATGATTTTAGGATTACAAAAGACTAGGATAACTTTGATGCCACTAGAATGAGTTGACACCATAGGTTGAATCAATATCACACAGAAAAAAGGGGAAATAAAACTCTATTTAACACAACATCAAGCCAAAGGTGAATAATGACCCCCATAGGAAACAATGATGCCATTTTCTTATTATTTAGCTTGAATTGCAAATTCAATGGTTTACTTCTATTTTGAGGTTGCCTATATATAGACAAATTGTGTAATGGATGCCTAATTGATTAGTAGTTCCCACCAAGGTTCTATGCCTCCCTAGTCTAAGGCTACTATGTGGTGTAGTATTTATAATTAATTTATTTATTTATAGACAATAGGAAAAGGACTAAGATTTATTAATTATTTTAATGAAGTACATATCCTTATTAATGATAGTATATGTGTTAGTTATAGTGACTATGTTTGTAATACATCATGAATGCATTCATCTACACATACATAAAATTATAGCCATACAATAATCACATCTATGGGGGGAAATACCAATTATAACACCATAGTTAGAATAAAAACAATGGTCTTGCCAACATACTACTCTATATAATATCCTAAGAAATTCTACAATTCTATGTTGGCAGTAATTAAAATAAACACACACACACACACACACACACACATATTATGGTTAATGGACTTTCATAGTTTGATAAATTCAACGAAACCAAACTCAAAATTTTAATGCAAAAATTACCTGGCTAGATCCTTCACTTAATTCTTTCATTTACCTCCTCATTCCTTTGCCCATTTTAATTTTCTTTGTCCCCCCCCAAAACTCCTTCAACCCTTTCCTTAAATAAGAAAAGGTGCTATTTTTTGTTTCTATTTTTATTATTATTATTATATATATATATATATATATATATATATATATATACATATATATATACATATATACATATATATATATATATACATATACATATATATATATACATATATATATATATATACATATATGTATGTATATATATATATATATATATATATATGTATGTATATATATATATATATATGTATATATATATATATATATGTATATATATATATATATATATATATACATATACATATATATATATATGTATATATATATATATATATATATATATATATATATGTATATATATATATGTATATGTATATATATATATATGTATATATGTATATATATATTGTTTTTCCATTTTTTTAGTCACATTCACCTTTTAAAATAGAATATATTAACATTTAACATTTATAGTTATACCATTAGATCTTAATGATAAATTCATAAATCAACAAATTCAAAATTGTTCTAATTTTACAAATTGTATAACATTACTAGTTATGAGTATGACCACCATGAAAGAAATTTACTTCTTTATTTTCCTATATAGGAAAACCATATAAAACAAACACTCTTAAAAAATATCAACTAAACCGTAAGAAATTAAATGCATTTATACCATGACTAACTACTCTATGTGTGTGTAGAGTTTCACCATCTCTCTATATACCTTCAACGTTTCCATCTACATCAGCGTCTCCAATGATGCTCTCCCTATAGAACACTTGAGGGATGAATTCACCTACATCCACCTCATAATGAAAAAGGTAGTTAGACAATAAAAATCATGTTATATATTCATCATAAAACATAGTTAAAATAACAAAGTAACATGATCATAAAGTAAACATTTAATTACAACTAACTCATAACAGGGTGATCATGTAACCTAAGAAATATAATGTTTCCCCATATCAACATATATCTTTCATCTTCGTTAAAAATAACCAAATATAAATTTGTTAGCTATGGATACCAATGGATAATCTATTAGGTTTGCCCAGTGAGGAATCGAGATGTAATGATCTTTGTTACTTAAAATTGTGCCAATTTGATCTCAATCATACATATGTCCTAACCTTGTTTCTTATATTATTATTTTTTTAAACTATTTCTTTGTACTAGATGCTTCCATAATTAAAAATGTTTTCATTTTTTTAGTGATCAATTAACTCTATATTTGGATCTCAATAATTAAATGTTATACAAAAATTCATTTTCAAGTCTATTCATCTACTAGTTCCTTTCCACATCTCTTGATGTAGGTACCATGTTTGTATAAATATGTTGAATGTTTATTATAGTAATTATTCCCATAAGCATCTATCATTTTACCCTCTTACTATCCATAAATGTTACATGTATCAATGTGTAGTTTTAGGTTGGTTTTTCTCGTATAAATTTTAATCTTTAGAAATTAGGTCTCTACTTTTACAAACCTTGTATTGATTAGTATGAAAGTTTTTTCCATGTGTAGATGGATTATTTATAGGTGTGCCACCATATTGCAACAATAATAGTGAGCATATCATCAATGGATTTCATCCTTATTTATTATTATGGAAATACTCTCATAATTTGTTTTAAATAATCATTGGCTATCCCAATTCCAATAAAATTTAGTAATTTTTTATGTGAAGATCATTCTATGTAGTAACCTCTTATTCTCTATACTAATGGATTTTTGTAGTGTAGTGGTGATTTTACCTTTGCAAGGTGTTTTTATTATAAGACACACTTTATGCACTATGATTTTTTGGCTCATAGTACATGAAATCTTAAATTTCATCCCTTAATGGTGTCTCTCCTTATTTTTATTCTATTATAAATTCTCCCTTCTCATAGGGTTTTTGGTGATATTCTATTTTTTTAATTTTCTTCAGAGTATACATGCCAATAAGGTCATCAAATTCATTATCCTCATCTTATAGACATAGTTCTTATAAAAATGCTACTACCATCCCTACCTTTAGTGGGAAATGTACTAGAATTTTAATTTAAAATGTGATTTATTCCTTATCAAAATATAATGATCCATTATCATCTACAGATAATTTGAGGTTCAACAATGTTAGATATCTAGTATCATACATATTGATTACCTCAAAATCTACCTTCTTATATATCCCCATAAAATTAATTTCAATATTATTCAAAGATCTAATTTGATAGCATGAAGTGTGATTATCCATGAAAATATCATATGCTATTTCATGTAACTATGGTTTCCTTAACAACTCCCATATGCTCTATGGTAACTCTATTTTATCTGCACCAAGGTCTAAGAGTGTTTTGTTTATTTAATGACCATTGATTTTAACATTAAATAGAATGGAAGTATTTTTACGCTTATAGTTTGTTCTAAATACATTATTTTTATTTGGGTTTTGGTTTTCCCCACTCTCTGTACTTAAGCTTGTCTCTCCTGCTTGTTCCAATATTTATTGAATTGAGTAAATTTAGTTAATAGGTCTTTAGTCTTTACCAATTTAATTATTATTTTTAGATCCCCAACCTCATATTAATTTAAATAGGTCATATTAAGATAATCCTTATCATATTTTTATCTTATTATCTTCTTAATTTTATCTACAATAAGGTGACATTAATAAATATCAAGTTTTTTAGCTTTTCAGTCTATTTGGATTCCATTTAGAGTCATAAGATAATTATTTACCTTTACCAATATTCATCACACTTTTAGTGATTTCCACTAATTTTTGTTGTGATTCATTATTCATAATATAGAAATCATTCTTTAAAAGCCTCTCTTTTTTTTTATCTTATGGTTTCTTGACATTGATTTTTTTTATATGTTTATTCTATGGGATGAACTTCCCTCATTTTATACTATTTTTTATTATTCTTTATAGTGGTGAACTTAATTCTACCACCCTTTCACATCTTTCAATTTTTTCATTTTTTCTAATTTTTTATCCCCTTTCATGGGGGGATATTATGCCAACTTTTCTATTTTTATTCTATTGTTTTTATAGAATTTCATTCCTTTAGGAAATAAGAATTAGTCATTGGTTCCTCTTTCATGGAATAATTTTAAATATATATGGGGTTATTAATCATAATTTATAGTGATGTGCCTAACCTTTATGCTTTTGTAACATTTTAGTGGGGGTATCTCGTAGCTATAACCTTGGTTATAATTTTGATTGTATCCTCTCTCTCTATGGTAATTTATCCTTTCATGACATCCTCCTCTATAGACACCATGGCCACCTCCTTTGCACCCTCCTTGATTTTTATTATAGTACTATGGTGGGGTATTTTGAGATTGAAAATTTTTAATTAAAAGAGGTGTTTCATACTATTGATGAGGTTATATTATATTATTATTATTATTCATTGGTAGTTTTTATAGTACCATGTCTTCTACTTTTGCTGATCTTATTAAATTGTTATTCTATACATTTGAAAGTGTATATATAGCACTACAACTTTTATTTTAGTGATTAAATGAGCCAAAATTAGTGTAGTACATTAATTAATTCACAAGTATTATCACTTATAACGTGGGGTATAGGTGTTGTGGATGTTGATCATAAACTTAGAAGAGTATTTAATAAACCCTCTCATTATATGTATCTTGTTTAATTATTGGAGTCATTATTATCAATGGTTTATTTGATCTTATTAGTTGATCTTATTATCATTTCTCTCTTCTCCATATCACTATGGGGGAATTTTTTCCTAGAATGTCCTTATAGAAAATAAGCTATGTAATAAATTATTTCATGCAATGGCATATTCTTATTTTGTGGTGTCCCATACTCATACTCTTTCATATATTTTTATTATTTTTGCCTCAATTATTTCAAATCCAAATGTAATATTTTAACATTATCTTGAATTTCTAATGTTTCTATAAATATGTTGAAATATTTTCCATCTATATCACTCTAAAGCATGGGATTAATCCAAATATAAAAAAATTATTCTATGATTTCCATTTAGAGGATACTCTAATTTATGAAGAATGGATATGAACCACTTATCATAATATTTAACACTATCCTTGTTCTTTTTTATCGGTTCTCTCATTTTTCTAATAATTTACATCAGTATGTCCAAATAGTGAAAATCACCCTTAAAATATTTTTGGGCATAAGCCCATGTAGTGGTATGTTCATAGTAAGTCATCATGTAAATTTAAGTGTGTCATTTCTTATTGTTACAAAAATATAAAATAACATCACTCTTTCATCTATAATGTTATGGCTCCTCCAATATGAGTCTAACACAAACAAATATTCTTCCAAATCCTTTGTATCTTTACCAAAAAGTGGTAAATTCAACCAATTCTATGACATTTTAGTGTTGCTACATTAATTAGGAATTTTTATACTAGGATTAATACTTATATTTACCTAATTTTCTAATGTACTTTCTTTTACAATACTTCATAACTCTTTTACTTGATTCCTTAAAAATTCCCTTCTTTTCTCAATATTTTCCTTATAACCGTGGTATCAATTTTATACTTCTCTAATAAATATATCTCTATATATACTATGGATTTATATGTATATTATGAAGCAACATATGGGATGGTGATTGGTCCAAATTGGTTATTTCCTCTTGGAGCCTTTCCTAGTTGGGGTTTAGGGGGTTGCATCACTTTGAATCTATTCTTATAAAGATTTTATCTCTAATTCAACTTCATCACTAGAATTTTCATTAACTAATCCTAATTATATTAATTTATCTTCCTCCCAATCTCTATTATATATTTTGCATGTATGAATACTAACACTTATTTGAAAATCACCTTTCTCCTTAAGGTCTACATAATTTTACACATCTATTTGTTCTTTTATGTTATTTGTAACACTTTTGTCCTAAGTAATTATTTTTGGAATTCATTTTATGGATAAAATATCCTCTCTTAATTACACTATACAATTAATATATCATATATTACTCATCTTCTAATCACTTCTTACACTAATTGCTAGGCCCCATCCACTTTGGGCCAAACTTCTCATGACTGATTTTGCACCCAAGGTTTTGAATAGTTTAGGAGGTTTGAATAGTGTGTCTCAGTATATTAATCATTATTATGTGTCATTCATGACCTTTTTTTATGGTATATAAAAATTACTATATTTTATTTCTTTCATTAAATGTGTCTGCACCTTCTTATGTGTGAATACTAACTTGTCTATTAATATTGGAGGGATAATATTAAGATATTAATATTAGGGTTTCTACTAGTAGAAGCCATATCAATTTTTTATACCATATTAATTTTTCATAATATTATTTCTTCCCATTCCTTATTGTGTATTTACTTCTTAATTTATGACTGAATTCTTTTGTTTTCTATTTTATTTTTCATCTCTTCATTCATCATTTTCTCTTAACAATCTTAATTGAGACATTTAATACCATATTATTATCCTTAATTTATTTATTTTTACTTGATATTTATTGTCCTAACCCCCTACATATTATTTAACATCTGCAACTATTTATAATATATATTTAGAAAAGTCACATCTTTTAAGGATCAACATTCCTTCCACACACCATCCCTTAAGTGCATATCCCATAAAGGATATTTTTACCTTATTTTTATAGCCATTGATCCAAAAACATCTTTAAAATTAGGAATGGTATTTTTTTAAAGAACAATTATCTTAACCATTAATTAAATTTGTATTTCTTATCGTCTAAACTCATCAAACCATATATAGCCCAAACTACGATCAATGAATCTAGAGTAGTCTATAGACCTAGTTATGGGTGTATCAAGTTGTTGGAGAGACTCAAATGTTTCTTCAATCCACTAAATAGGTATATTAATGTGATTTTGTAAACCTTATACATGATTAGATTTATTTAGTATCTAAGGCTAGGAATTATTCTCTTTGCAGTCTAAATATTGATGCCTTTATTTCTAGTAATGTTTCCCCTATATTTTTATCTTTAGCATGAATTATTTTTTAGTTTATCTTCCAAACACACTTATATTTATGTTAATTTAGGATTAAAAAATTCCAAATGATATGTTAATCTAGTGTAGATACTAAAATATGATTTATATAGTGATATAATATTGTACACTTGGAAAATATCCATCATAGTTGTACATTTTAGTTATAGGCATGCCTATTGTTAAAATGATTACATTCATTATCTATTTATGTATAAATTAGTTAAATATTAGTCTAACCATTATTCTTATGATGACTAGGCCTTCTATACTAGGAGAAAATCTCTAAACCTAATTATTATCCTTCACTGTTAGTTTTAGACATGTACCTATTTTTTAACTTCCTAGTCACTCCCTTGTTAGATAGGCACCTATGTTGACACAAGTGTCCAATTTTACTAAAAAAAATTTGGTGCCCAAAAGTCACCCACTTTTAAAATGAAACCTATCCTAAAGGAAGACTTAAGTACTTTAGTGCAAGATAGTTTCAAAAGAGTTTGGTATATATAAGATAAATCATAATTCATACTTCACCTATAAATAACGTACAACTCACATGACAACCTACCAAGAAGCAATCAATAAAAACATTCACATGAGAAAACTTACCCTATTCATATCTATTGATGTAGTTCTAATGTATAATATAAAGTTAACAAGGTAACATGTAACATTTTAGGATCTCAATGGAGATAAATCCACTCTAAGGCATGATTTATAGGTATGGGTTGAACAACTAGGTGGTTTAATAGTAGGATAAGGATGGATTTGTTTAACCATGTGTGAATGGGTGAGTGAAACCTAGAATAAAGTTAAAACCTAGTTGAGTTGGATGGATAAAACATGTGCTAATGTGGGTAGATATTAAAAGGAACTCTATAATAGGGAAATGTAGGGTATAAGAGAATTATCTATTATCTTAAAGGGATTACTTTCAGGCTAGTCTCTTTGTGTGCAATTATCTTAATACCAATGCTAGTATATAGTATCTGTTGCACACACACATGCAAACATGGTAAGTATAGGAAAAAATTGATATAGTAAACTCTAAATTCTTAGCTAAAGATTTATTATGTCTAGAGTAGTTATTACACATACTTATTCATAAGATTATAACTTGAACTAGGGAGGTGTCTAAGGTAGTTGTTGTTCACACATAGAAGGCTATATCAAGGAAAACACTTATACACATTAGATAATTAAAAAAATCAACCTAATTACATATAATAAATGATATTTCCTAATTATTTAGTAATATTACACATATTCAATCAACTTACGTAAATAATAATAATAAGGAATTTTTCATATCTCTTGAACACTTAAAATTAATGAATCAAATAACCAAAAAAGTTAAACTAGTTAATTACATAGAATTGGAAGGGAAGAACATCAATACAGTTGCATGATAATTAAAATATTTCTTGTATTAATAATTTTCCAACCCTTGAATACAAGAGGATTATAATTAAAAATATATTTATGGAGGGGTCACCTCATCCTCTAGATCTATGCAAGAGTCTAAACCTACATGTTAATGATAATTAGAATGAAAGTTATCATTAATGTAAATTATATATGCACATTTAAACTTAGACAAAAGTGAGCCTTTTGATAATAGGCTCAATCTTAAACAGACATGGAATGTATGCATGTTTATAAAAATATTCTATCAACTTTTACACATCCTAATTATGTTGTCAGTTTACATGCATAAATACATATAAAAATAATTGAATAAACAAAGGTTTACTAGTTGATGAAGCCTCCATGATCACACTAAAATTCATTAGAGGGACTATAGTGGAATGTGTGCTTGAATTGTAAGAACCAACTGTAGCCTTCTAATTTGCTTCCAACTCTTCGTAGTTCTTGTGCACAACACTATGCTATGACCTTATTATATCCATGTTTAAAAGGGAGGGTATATTCACTCTGGTAACCTATGCTAGTAACAATGCATGTTCTATCTTGGTATATCTAAATTACATATGAAATATTGCCACTTTTGTCACCTTATTTTTGGTAAATCTTAGATCTTGTTCAATTTATTCCAATATAAATCCCTATAGACTTTACTTAGAATAGGATAATTTCTATATGTACCAGTTGATCAAAAATGTCTGTGCTTATTAATTTACTCGAAGAATCAAGGGATTGGAAAATTTTAAACTCATTAAAAAATTTATGGACTTTTTTTTATTGCTCTTTCAATTTGGGAATCAAGTCTTGCACACTTGATACACACTCAAGTTTCGATGCCCTAATGACCACCATATTTAGAGCATTGGCTGTGTCTAATGATGTCATGAAATCAAGGTGGACAAAAGCCTTATTAGTTGTAAATAATAAAATTAAATTCACTTTATTTTCATCTTCTTTTAAAGAATTAAATAATTTTATAGTCTCAACTATATGAGGGGATGATTTATCCCTCATTGAACTAATAGTCTAAAAATACTGTAAAGCCTTAGAGTTGCATTATGTAAATCACCTTAAATTTCCCTTGTAACATGAATAATTTATTTTTTTTCCATTACCTACTTAGTTTTTTGTTATAATTCCTTCATATCCTGACTTGTTCCCTCATGAATTTCTAGAAATACTTCTATATTTTCCCATAAGTAGGGCATGAAATCCTTGTTATACAAAGATTACCAAAGTCTTTTGTTCTTTCTCCTTGATAATGAAAATACATCCTATAGTTACTCTAAGACTATGCATTTGCCCATATCATCTTATATATTCCTCTTTCTAACCCTATATATTCTATCCATTAATTTTTCAAATATAGAGCTCATGGTGAGGAGCTCAGTTACTACTAGATTGGGTCCTTGAGAGGCTTGGGCTTCTAGATTTGTATCCCACTTAGGAATTACCAGTTGAGTGGAGTCTATTAACTGAGTGTTATTAGTAGTAGTATTTGTCAAAACATCCCTTCAATATTACCTTAAGGCCTCTATATGTAGTGGGTCTGGTAATGATGGCCAAATTATATTCAACCTATTAATGTTTCTAAATTAAGGCATAGGATAAACAACATAATTTATGTTCTTATTCTTGGATTTGGAAATGAGAGTAATGAAATTAACCTAATTTATGATGGAGGAAGGCATATGAAATCTAAATTGTGTATAAGATACATGTAATGGGGAAGTATCAAGGGTTCCAAATTTCTTAAAATGTACTTTCTTGGACTTAATGGGTAGGGGAAATTGTAACTAAAGTAATGGTAGGGGATATAGAAGTAATGGGAGTAGATTCAAAATAAATTGTCTATTCAACTTTGTTAAGGGAACTTGCAATTGTAGGAATTTCCTCCACCTCTTTCTCTAACTTGAAAACTATTGTTATAATTGATGGTGTCTGATATGGACCTTTCTGTGAGGACCTTTCCACTACAGGGGCCTCCTCCACACTATGATCATTATTAATTTATATAATCACCATGGGTAGTGTCTTGAAGGAGGTTCCTTGGTCTTGTGGATACTAATTTAACCTTTTAAGGTTTTACACATAATTCCTATGTTTGGTTAAAATGCTAAGATATCTAAATTACTTAAATAAATTTCAATAATTAAGCTATTTATTTCATATGATTTCAACATTTTTTGACATTATATAAATCATAATAAGTAGGGATATATAAATAATAAGTTTGATATGAGATCTATAATTTGAGATATGAGTAGTATTTTATGTCACTAGTTGGATTTTAATATTCATCTATTCACTAGACAATATTGCCTAATTTGTAATGTAGTTCCATCTATGTGTAGTGTCAATAATATGGCTCTAATTTCCCTTTTGTGGGAATATTCCTATTTTTTGGGAACACCTGTGCCTATATCTATATGTTTCGTTCCTACATGAATGAAATCTATAGATCTATATTGTACTTGAAGAGCTTGATTTAATGTGCAAACCCTAGTTTTATTTTGAAGTATTATATGAAAAAGAGTTGAGTGTGTGTTATTAGGATGCACTAGACATGTTAAGAATTTATTTTTGTTGAAATTTTCCTACATACCAATACTATGAAGAGGGATCAAGTCCAATGTAGTTATCCCACCTAGTGCTTGATGTATGTGCAAGTAAATGCTAGAATGAGAGTGGCTTCATATGCCTTGAGTTTACTCAATATTTGAATATAAAATTAAACTTAGGGATGTTATAGATGGTAGTATTAAAAAAATAGGGTATAATAGGGATTAGTACATTGATTTTCCATAACTTTACCTTTGATATGAATAGTTTTTGCATATATTTTCCATCTAATGATTAGAGGTGGATTACACTTGTGTTTTTAAGGTTATGCTTCTTGTGTGGATAATAAAATGAGATTGATATGACCCTAGGAGGGGCACACATTTGAAAAAATATCTATTGGGAAGAGATGTGGCTAAGGACAATAATTCCTAGTTGGGGACACTTGTTCCATGTGGATATAGTGCCCCAAATGTGGTGCTAATGTCATTTATACAAACTGAAAAGCAATTTGGATTGGAGTCAGAGATGATATTTTTGGGATTGTGTCTTGACTAGTAATAGGTGAATGTGGTATGATGAATGATTGGAAATGTAATTTTAAGGCTCCAGATTGGGTTTATGTCTATCCTATGGATAGGTTAACTCAAGTGACACTCTTAATATATAATTACCACTTTTGGGTGATTAAATTTTCCCCATTTATGGTGGTGATGCAAAAAAAGTGAAATGAGTAATATAAATGAAAAATAAGTGCACCTAGACTTATCTTCAAAGTGAAGCCTATGTAGCTAAGTTTGAATATGTGAATCTGGGTCTACGTATGTTAAACATACTCCAAAAGAATGTCCTAAATTAAACATGAAATAAAAAATCCTTACTTAAGATACAATCAAAATCAAAATACTATGTTGAAATGAAATAAATGAGTAAAGAGAGAGGAAAGGAATTAATACACCTCATTGGGTATGTGAAGCACTACATGAACATGGAAATAACTTGTGTGTGTAAATGTGCATAGTTATCATATCATTGTATAACTTGAAATGAGTTGATGGCTTTCTAAATCCTCATATGGGTGGCTCAAGAAATCAATCTAGTTTTGACTCCATCATTGCCCACCCCTACTTTGGTAGATCCTAATCTCTATGAATAAATTGGATAAGATTATAAGTGTGTCGAACCCTCTCATGTAGGTGACTAAATAACTCAAGTAGGCCATCAATCCATAATTACCCCCTGTGTTAAATAGATGAAACTATAATTATACTATAAAAAGTGCTAAAAGTATCTAACTAAGTAATTTAACTTTGTATTTGGCTCTATGGCCACTCAAGAATGTTAATCATTGCAGATAAAGTAATGAATGAATATGGTGACAACTTGAAATTTGATAGAAAGTGTATATAGTGTAGATAATGACATGGATTTTTTCATTCCATCTGATTAGGCTATCTAAAGATAAGTGTATGAAAACTATGTGCTATGCACATGCCCCCAATCTGGTATTTGAGTATATTGAATCTGAATCAAGTATGTAATAGATGAACTCGTATAAATTTTCTAAATGTATGAGTGATCATACCATGAATTATTCCCCAAAATATAAGTAATGGATATGAAATTTAATTCAAAATGACTAAATCTAGGATAAATCTAAACATAAATACTAAATCATGTGACTTTACCTATGTAAATCTATATTGTACCAAATGTATTAGTCTGAATAATCTAGACTATCTTAAAGCTAGGGTTACTAGGAAGTAGTAATCTATAATGGAAATTAATGTGTTGTGGTTCTAGTGTCCCAGTTTGAGAGCTAATTAATACCTGGTCTAATCTTTATGTGGTTTGAACTGACTATTGAGTCTCTATTCTATTTTGTGTCTATTGTGAGTCTAATATATAAAATAAGCATTTGTGCTGAAATATGTCTTTGAAAAGTAATATAGGATCCTGATCTCTATGACAACCCCTATAATCTCCCCCTATTTTAAGGGTAGTTATGAAATTGGTATAAGAGATACACTTTAAATAATTATCTCTACAAAATGTGTTATCTAGAGAATGTGCTTGATATTCTAATCTAATGTAAAACATAATGTTAGAATGTGAACGAATCTAAGCATAACTAGGAAACATAAGATGTATGTTGTTATCTAGAATAGCACAAGGGTATCAAGATATATGTAAGCAATATTTTTAGTATTAAACCTTAGTAACTACCTAGGGGATCGGGGTATGATGTCCATCATGTCTCCCAAGTGGGAAGGGTAGATGCAACAGGTCCCTCATGGCATCAATAATTGGTATGTATGTAACAAGAAAATTATAAGTGTCATGGTGTAGAGGAATACAAGGAAGAAAACATATAAACACATGAGGCATGCCAAAGATAGGCTAAGGGTAAATAATATAATGGACATAGAAACATGTCACTAAATCTGAGAATGAAGACATACAAACACATATTCAAATGTATACAACACAAGCAACAAAGAATTTGGTGTAGAGCCACATAGAAGGACATGTTCAAATGTCTACATATAAAATTGTGAAATTTCACGTAAGGGACATGGGCACATGCCCAAGCCATATAAATAGAGAAGTGACATAGAAGATAAATAACAATGGCATACTAAAATACCCTCAAAGATGGAAGAAACATAAGAACACAATCAAGTATAATCTAGGAAATAGAAATAAAAACATATATAACTATATAATACAAATCTATGTAGATGCTAGGATGTATATATACTAAGTCTAACTAGTGATAGTTGGTAAAAAATTATGAGAAATATATAGTATTGATTAATATCAAGATAAATCAATCCATAACTAGAATATATAGTATGCAATGGTAAAACTTGGTTATAGCAACTATGTAGGAGATGCCCTCAAGTGGGTAGATGTATCAATGTATAAACTTGGATCAGTGTAAATTCCCTTAATGGGTATATTATAGCTAGTTTGGATCAGTTTACTGGACCTGAGTCCTATCTAAAATATTTAATAACTCTACAAGAACAAATGAATGATATGTTTATGATAAAACTGACTATACTAAGATAGCTATCAATATGCAGTATTTGGTAAGTAGTAAAAATTTAAAAATAATAATGCATACAATTTCTAAACATTTTGTGTTTTTAAAATATCTGAATGTTTTTGTGTTTTGACATGTTAGAGTGTTTTTTTATTTTATGAGTATAAGCTATGTACAAGAAAATGAAAATAAACTATATGCAAAGAGAAAAGGAGAGAATGAATTTTGTATAAAGGTATGAACCATACTAACCAATGACTCTCATAGGAGACTCACTACCATCGTGGCCTATTTTGACTATAAGAATGATAATCTCTTATGCAGTGTGATTTTTATGTTGTAGTTAAATTTTTTTTCAGTATGAATATGAATATTCTTCCTAAATGGAATCATAATATTATTCCATATCATAATCATAATAACCTATTCTATTTGAGGGAACTATCTATTACTATGGATTTAACCTTTGTAAATCATTATTTGGAAGATTGATTGTGATTTTTCCCTTTGAAATTGTGCTTATCATAGACATACTATGTTGTGGAGACTCTTTTGCTAGAAAACCCTATTTGAGAATGTTCATTAGATGAGAATGATTTTGAAATTGAAGCTCTTTCTCTTTTTATAACATTACATATGTATATGTATGTTTTTCCTTGATAAATTGTATTTGTGATTGATGTACTTTAGGATGTTCAATAAATCCCAAACCTTGTTGACCAATATTATCAATTGCTAGAATAAAAGAAGTGATGCCTTGGGCCTATTTTACCAAACCTTAACCATGATAATCATAGTATTGTAGATAAATTTTGACCAAACCCATACCATATTGAATGTTGAGCTTCCCTTTAGAGAGATATCTTTGCTTGATTTATCTATGTTTTTTGTATTGTTTCTTGATATGATTATGTTTTTTGAACCTTGTGTTGTTATGAGTTATTCTTTGGTAACCATTTTTATATTGTTTCTAACTTTGACCCTTTTGAATTGGTAGATGTGAAATTCTATGTATGGATGATGTGTCACTGTGTGAGTCATCTATATCCATTATTTGTTGTATTTTCTTTTTCAATGTTATATAAGAATATATGTGGTTCCCATGCATCCTATCATATGCACAAAAATACTTGGATTTCTTGATTGGGTGTATAGGAGGTAGGTTGATAAACTTATATTTAATTAGTTCCCTTAATATCTTACTTGAAATCTTATTTGAATTTTGAATGCTTTTTGAATCACTAATTGTAGATGTATTTTGTTGTGATTTATTATTTGGATATGTAACATTATTTGCCACAAGTTGACTAGTTGAAGATATATAAACATGATTTACACTATTATGCCCTAGAGAACTTTGTCTTGTAAATTTTATTTCTAATTTTTTAATATTTTCATGTAAAATTTGATTCTAATTTTTTAATATTATCTTTCACCTATTGATAATTTTATACCTTAGAGTTTCACAAGTGAAAAGCCTAGCTTTTTTTCATTGATTATGTAGGCGCACACCTTGTAGGGAATAGGTGTGAATATGATGAGTACGGGTACTAGTGATAGTGTTATGGGATACTTCATATCATGGAAGAATGATAGAATGGACCTAGTTAGAGGGAAGTTATTTGTCTCCCTCATGGAGATGATGAGGAAAATGAGATTCTTTCCTATCCGTAATATATGACATTAACACTTGGAACATAGTTTTTAGTTTATGTGCTAAATAATTTGTGTTTTTATGGATTTACTTATTAATATAATTCCACATAGGGTAAATATAACATGAAAAATAAATAATGAAATATGAAATATATTTTATTTGATTTGACACATCATGTATGCCTATGTCTACGTGATTAAATAATATCTTAATTTTTTTCACACAAAATAAAGATAACATTATATGAAAATAATGAAAAATGAAATATATTTTAGTTGATTTGAGACATCATATATGCATATGTAAATTTTATTATAATAAATATAATATGATTTGGAAAGAATGCTACATGAAATATTATTTAGTTGATTTAAAACATCATCAATGCATATGTTTATATGATAAAATAAATGTCTTAATTATTTTTCACATAGAATAGAGATAGCATGGTATATAATATGATGAATATTATATTTTATAGTAATCATCATATATACATGTATTGGTGTCTTTTCTTAGTTCATTCTGAATTAATAGGAATAAGCATGCAAAGGAAAGTATGAAACTTTGCAACAAAAATTAATTTATTTCTTATATCATTATAATCACGATGATATAAATTAGAAGATATATGAATTCAAAATCATATTTTATAGAAATAAAATATGGGTATAAATAGAAAAAGATACAAACCCTAAATGTGTCTAGGGTTAGGGTTTTTGAATCTAGGGTTTTCTTTGCAACAATTTAAATTAGATGTAAAATAATTGAAATCCTAATATGTATTTGATTTGAATTAGGTAGGTTGTCTAAATAAAATCATAAAATAAAAAGTATGAAGCCTTAAATTTATTGCACATAATTTGGATGAATAAAAGATAGGGTTGGATGTAATGTTTGAAGTAATATGGGTTCACCACATGATTTAACCTTTTAGGGTTTTACACATATAATTACTATGTTTGGTTAAAGGGATAAGATGTCTAAATCAATTAAATAAATTGAAATAATTAATCTACTAATTTTTTATGGTTTTAACTTTGTTTAATTTTTTATAAATAGCTATAAGTATGGATAATTAGAGACTTAGCTAAAACATTGCCATCATAGATGATCTAAGATGTAAAATTTGAGATCTGAGAAGTAGTCTATGTCTTCAATAGTATTCTGATATTCATTTTTCACTAGATAGTAGTTCTCATTTTGGACAATAGCATCATCTATGTGTAGTTTCCCAAATTTCATGATAATTTATACTTTGTAGGACTATTCCATTTTTAGGGAGCACCTATTCCTATGTCTTTATGTTTTGTTCCTACATGACCAAAAACTAGAGATCTTTATTATACCTAGATATATTGATTTGATGTACAAACCCTAGTTCTCTTTGCAAGTATTATATGGGCTATAGTTGAGTGTGTGTTGGTGGGATCAACTAGACATGCTCAACACACCATTATGTAGAGTGTTGCTTATATACCAATACTCTAAAGAGGGATCAATTCCAATGTTATTCTCCAACATATTAATTGATGTACACATAACAAATTATAGAATGAGAGTGGCCTTAGATGCCTTGAGTGTTCTTGAGCTTTTAAATGATTGAAAACTAGACATAGGGTTGTTGTGGATGGTATTATATGAAAAATATGGCAGAATAGGGATATATTACCTTAATTTTGCATAACTTTATCATTGATTTGAATACTTTTTAAATCTATTTTCCATCTAGTAAATAAATGTGGATTAGAATTGTATTTATAAGGTTCTATTACTTGTGAAGATAATAAAATGAGCTTAGGTTAACCTTAGGAGGGGCACACTTTTGAAAAATTATTTGATGGGAAGAGTTATGGCTAAGGAGAGTAATGCCTAGTTGGGAACACTAATGCCATGTGGATGTAATATACCAAATGTAGCATTAATGTCCATTATATATACTACTAATAAATTTGTATTAGAGTAAAATATCATGGTTCTAGGATTGTGTTTTGACTGGTTGTACATGATTGTGGTCTGTTGAATGACTGAAAACATAAGTCTAACTCTATATAATGGATATATGGATAATCTAGGGATATATTGGCTCAAACAACACTCTTAGCATCCAATTACCACTTTTGGGTGATTACAACTACTAGTAATGCTTAGAGGTCAAATAATCTATAGTTTACCACTAACTGTGAGGTGAGAGCCTAGTATGTGCCTCTACAATTGTTATAAAGGGATCTGCTTGAATAGCTCTCAAAATATCCTCTATCAATTCATCTATTTTTGGTGTCTCTAGAACCTTCAAATCATATATCATGTTAAAAAATATGAAATCATTTTTGAATGGTTCATACTAGTAGGGGATGCCAAAACTATGGATGTGCTTGTGAATTAGGTCTTGAAGATCACAATCCCTATTTGTCAAAGTAGCTAATGAATAATACTTTCTATTTATTATAACAAAAAAAAACTATGATATATCACATTAATCTAATCATCAAGGAGGAACCATGGGATAGACCCTTATTATTCAATTCTTCATCAACACTCCACCACAACTGGTAGGTAATATCATATTCAATTAGTTTGTTGGGAACATACTTTGAGAAATGTAAAGGGGAAAACTTGTTCCCAATCATCATGATTATTGTGTAGTTAGGGTATAGCTCATAATCCCCCCTTATCCCTAATGTTTTTATAATTAATTTTGATAATATGATTATGGTTTCTTCATGAATTACCCTCTAGACTTGATGGCAAACACTCTCAACAATTATGACTATGTTCCTCATATATGCATAGATGTGGAGGAATGAAAACGAATAAAATACTAAATTTTTAATAAAATCTATGGCTAAGATCCAAAGAGATCCATTATACATGTATATGGTGCCCATAACTACATTTGAAAAATAGGACATCATATATAAATGGTCGTGCATAAGCCTCTTATCCTTATTAAACATTACTCCTATAATTTTGTGCTAATTATATTTCCTAGAGATAAAGTGATGTTTGAGTTCATCAATAAATAGAATAATGATACCTATTATAGGTGAAATAATTAGATACTAGGGTAACCATATAACTTGTTCAATAAATCCATTCCAATTTAAACTCCCATCAAAAATTTGGTGATAGGTACTAGGTCTTTAGCTTTGAGAGTGACCACTTCTGCTAGAATGATCCATTTCCTATGTGTGTTCTCAATTATGGTCATTTTCTTACATAGCTCAACACAATGTCTATCAAAGGTGGAATATTTAATAGGTAGCCTCAATTACCTCTAGAAATTATCCCCTAAAATTTAATCAATGATTTTATTATGTCTTATGTGGTGTAAGAAACCATTGTTAGTCACCTTCCCTACAAAAAATAAGTCCCTTAGTAGATTGATTCAAGGCATCACCTTAGTCTTAGCCACTAATAAATATAGATGTTGAGGTTTAAATGGTATCACGTATTATCCAATTGATTATGTGTGTAGACATCTAATTCCTAACACCATTGTGTTGAAATTCTCAATCTTACTCGAATTGCACTTAAATGCCTAATTTAGGTTAAAATCACTAAAAATGTGTTAAATTGTTAAAATCACTAAAAATGTTCTAATTTAGGTTAAAATCACTAAGTGAAAATTTAGGCTAATGTATCCCTAAATGGGGCAATGCATTTTATGTGGTACCTAAATTTTATCAATTCATTTCAAGTCAAAATGATAATTTCACCCTTTTGTGCTCTGCATAACTCTTTTCTTCTAATTCATTAGTGTATGTCATGTACCTTTGTTATTTTATGTCAGAGATGCCCTAAATTGGAAAATGGATTAAAAATATCTAAAAATTCCTTCCAATTCTTCTCAAGTCAAATTATGACCCAGTAATATGACTTTCTAACCATTTTGATTAGTTGAGGGCCAATTTCCAAAGAATTACACTAATATTATTTAATCTTGTTTATAACTAATTAATTCAAATCAAGAACTTAAGTGGATTTTCCATAGATTTTATTGATTATTTAAATATTTTAAACTTATTCTCAATATCTTCATCATCTAAGGGGTGGCATCCATAAGCCATAAATGCATAAAATATCTTAATTATGGTCACTCATGGATAATTAATACCCCTTTTTCCAAAATTATTATGAGGATATTTATGTATTTAATTCCAAATATTAGATTAATATATGACCACACATCTCAATCTTGATATGTATGGTCATAGTTGATCTTAGATCGTTTCCAAAATCTATAAATATAAAGACATAAAACATCATTTTTAAAGCTTGAATTGTGTAAACTTATAATGCTAAAATCTCTCCACAAGTCATTTATGTTTTGATTATTGTGTTATTTGCATTTACAATTGATTTAATTGATAATTAAAATAGATAGTTTATATCATGATCTTAGGTTTTACATAGAGTTATTGAGCTAATAGAGGAGTAAAAAAGTCATTGTTGATAAAGACTAGAGCTCTAGATCAAAAAGTGAACATGCTTGGAGTCCTCTTGGGTGGTAGAATTGATTTGGGAAGGTAACTAGTAGTATTTTATTGTAAATTACTTTTCATTATCATTATCAAACCCTGCATGAATAGGTTGGGTTAGATTGTGAATTCTTATGCATTCTTTTGTGAGTTTTTATGACTAATGTTTGAATTGATCCTCTTTGTAATACATCTTACATTTTGGCATGCCTAGTGGGACTATGGAGTCCATTTCAACAATTAAAACACAATGGAATTTATAAATTTCCATTTTATTCATTAAAAAATCTTTAAACTTCATTTTTAAGCTTGTTTTCCCATGTTTTTATGTATGCATAGGTCACGCAGTGATCACCGATAGTTATGAGTAACTACCCATAGTTTTGCCAATCAGTATTAGTTGGGTTGTAGGGTAAAATCCCATTTAAAACTTGTCATTTTGAGATTTCATTAAAGTTATTTCTAACTTTTTAGATGCCTTATGTTTTTTTTCTAAACCAAATAATGATCTAAGATCTTGATTTTAGAGTTTTTATTCTATCTTAGGATAAGCAAAGGTTTTGTGTAAAATTCTTTCCTACCTAAATGTTTTTGAGAAAATTCAAGTTTATATGGGTTAAAATTTAATTTTAAGTCTCTAGTCTAGTTTTATTTCATGATATAGAAGGTTACCTTTTAGAGTGTTTTACTCTAACAAGTTAACAAGTTCCTTTTGACAAGAATGTTGATGCCTTTGAGTCTACAGGTAACCACCAATGGTTAAGTATCAAATGAACATGGTTGGTTTAAACTTGAATAGTGGTGGTATTAAATGAATCATCAATGGTCAAAGGTGACCACCAATAGTCACTATGTTTTTCAAAAACATAAACTTGGGATCAAATAAACCAAAGTGGATTGTTTCATATGAAAAAGACCTTCAATGCTAAATAACATTCTAACAATTTTTTTATAGGACCTACTTAAAAAATTCAAAATAATGCTTAATTATGTATATCTAAAACATATTTTAGATGCTTAAATGGATTTATAAATATTTAATTTGGTACTTAAAGTAAAAATTGGATGCTTATTTGAATATTTTTTGTGGTTGTTTTTAAAAGTTTTGCACCTTAAGTCCAAAGGGATAAAGAACACCAACAAATATTTCATTTTTCATCTTTAAAATTGAAGTCACTTCCAAGGTTTTTTTTTTTGCAAGTTATTTATCATTTTCTTAGATATATTTAGTTGTGAAAAAAGGAAGTTGTGCATGTATGCTCTCCCCCATCCCTTATAGGGAAATTATGGCATGAAAAGCACCATATTCATTTCAAAATTATGCCTTAGTCTAAAGGCATAAAAAGGATGTTGTCAAGGCTCTACCTAATAATCACATGGCTTGGGTGATCTAGAAATAATCATAAATCCTTTTTACTTAGATTTTTAATTTCATGCTTTTTGGATTGTGATGAGGACTTCATTACCTCCCATAAATTATATAGGGAAGCTTTTTCTTGGGGATTCATCTCCTAGAATAATCTTAAACCCATTTACATTGGGGGGAGAGGGGGTATATAACTTGGGATACCCTCACTGGGATGATGGTTTGAGTAGTTAAACCATATTCATTAGTATAGGTTAATCCCATGATGTATGATCATATTAGACATCACACTATAGTGTCCAATTGATGGATGTAGTCATTTTTAAAAAGACTACACCTTTTCACCACAAGTAATTTAATGTGGACCCAATTTATGTGTTTTTTCTCTAATGTGCACAATGTGAAAGTTGGTACACATGGGATCCAACTAGAAATGTGTGAAAATTGTTAGTTTAGTTAACCCCACTTTGCCACACCTTGTAATTTTAGGGCTTAGGATGATTAATTAGTTGTATTTTTCTAATTTGGTCTTATATTAATTGGTATTGATTTGATTCAAAACTTGATTGTAAACCAAACACATTATCCACAATTTCTTGAACAAGGAGGCATTATGTTGTCTAAGTGAAAATCAATCTTTTCCTTGTTCATATTTGTCATTTCAAACATTATGTCATATCATTGATTTTGGTGTAGTTATACTACCCATTTGAGTCTAGACCATTTGCCAAATTTTCTAAAGTCCTACATTGATAATTAAAATTTGAAATTGCACTTTTCTAAGTTCATAAGGTTGGTGTGTTATATTGGGTTCATCATTTGCACTTGACTTGAGGGGAATTGGGTTCAATTTACAATTTGAATTAAAGTCCATTTTATAGACTCATTATCACATTGATATATTTGGTGGAATCAAGTCATCTTACATATCATTCAGAATTTGAGTCCTAGAACACATTTTATACTACCATTCCTATTACCATATGGTGATGTTGTGCCACTAATTTAGTTGTAGTTTTATAACTAGGAATTCTTGCATGTTTTTACATCATCAATTTCTTGGTTTGCATTCTCTCCTTCCTAATCCAAAGGTCTTTCTCTTGATTTTCTAATATCAAATCCTTGAGTTTGAAATTTCTTTTATGGTATTGATGTATTTAAAAAGTTTATGTTTTTGTGTACTAGTGACACTTTTATATTTTAAAGTTATCATACCTTCTTCCAATTCATATAATTTAAACCCTACCCAAGGTTGACTAATTTCATGATCACATTCTTATAATTGTTTGTGGTTCCAAGCAACCCTCCTTTTATAGTCTCTTTGGTACCTTAGTCTTTTATTTATAATAAGGATTAAAATTCATACCTTGTTTAAAATGTTGCAAAACATTGATCCAAATCTAGTCAAATGTATAGAGAAACCCTTTCTAGACAGGACTCAAAGGTTCACTCATAGTGGGGTTCCTTACAACCCTAGCTATGAGTATGAGAATTTTTATGATGGACAAGACAATTCTATTATCTTTGAAGACATTATTACAATAGTATGATTTGAAGGGTATTATAATTAATATCAATAAAACTAAGATGAAACACTTCTTAGGTTGATAGAATTTGGTGCTATACTACCCTCAAATTTTCCTATGAATCTCTTCCACAGCTTAGTTAATGAAGGAGAACAAAAACAATAAGATCAAGCTTTTGCACAATCAAATATACCTTGTTCCTTTAACAAGGGTAAGGAAATACTTATAGAGTCAAAATAATCTAATCAAGATCTTGTCAAATAGATTAAGAAAATAAGTCAATGGTATGTTGATAAACTTATCATGGACTTAAACAACTCTTTATTTGATACTTCAATCCTTAATGATGATTCTAAAGAACAAGGAAATGTGATGGAATCTACATAAAAAACATTGATTAAGATCTCAATAATTGAACAAGGTGTCTTAAAAAAATATAAAAAGACATGAGAGGTTGTGAAAAATGTTTCACTAAACACATAACACAAATTATTTAATCACCAAGAGACTCTTATCACTTTACAAACATAGAGACCTAAGCATTCAGTTTGAATCGAGGAGATACTGAAAGATAATTTGGATAGTTCATCTCAACTAATGTAGAATTTAGTAAATTGACCAAGGAATCCCTAAAATCAATAGAGCACATATAGTTCAAAGCAATAGATTCTAAGGAATCAATGACCCATTTGCTCAAGTCTAGGGGCAAATCAAAACCAAGTCATGAAATGTAAGGTGTACGTCCCTCATAATCCATGCAACAATAGGGGCACATTCTACCTCAATAGCAACAACAAGGGCACATTTCATCTCAACAAATCTATGTTCTACACATGAATACATCAAGCATGCAAGAGTGGAACTCTATGAAAGAGATTGTGTCACATTTGGAAACTAGAAATAGGATCAAAAAGTATATATTTGATGATATATGTCCATATATATTTAATTTAAGCATTATCTAAATCCCCTTTATGCCTCATTTCAAGGCACCCACATTTAATAAATACAAAGGAAAGGATAACCCACATGAATATATCCATTCATTTTTTATATTATGCCAATATGTTGCCTATAGTAGCATGTTATTACATTGATTATTTCACTATAGTTTAGCGGGAAAAGCTTTAGATTGGATACTTAATTTACCCAGGGGATCAATTATGGATTGGAAAAACTTATCTAAATATTTTTTCAACCATTTATCATACAACATAGATAATGAATTGACCACTATTGACTTGTGCAAAGCCAAACAACGAGATGGAGAAAGCTTCATCACATATTTACATAGATGGAGAGCATTACCAAGTTTCTCTCAACATAACTTACTAGACAAATACTTGGTAGATATATTTGCATAAAACTTATATCCTAAGGTCATACACAATCTAAAATTATCTCATGATAATTCATTTGAGGAGATCATAAACAAAGGTGTACAAATTGGGAAGGCTCTTATTTCTAAGGGCCTTGTCAAAAATTTTGCATAGGGTCAAACCTTAAATAAAAACCCATCTTCTAGTTAGATAGTTGCATAAGATAAGCCTAAAGGATTTAACAATAACAAGAACATGGTTGGAAATGGGTGACTAAAAAAAGGCACATACAAATTGTGTAGTCTCCACTAGCCCCAAATGTAAAATTAGCTCCCCCTAATCCACCAACTAGTTGTAGAGATAGCCTCCATGGAGTGAAAATCATAGTGGTTTTAGGGTCTTTAGTAAACTGGGAGAACCATCAAAATATTATTCCAAAAGTTCATAGTAGCTAACCTATATGTATGGCTAGTACCAAGACCATTTCCTTATGATCAACCAAAACTAGATTGGTACAAGGAGAATGAATGGTGCAATTTTCATCATGTTATTGGTCATGGTACTTATCATTGCATCTAATTATGACATGTTTTTTAAGATCTCATTGAGAGTGGTGAAGTTGAGATTAAGTTAGCCCTTAATTAAGACACAAATTAGGATATGTAAATCTATAAAGACCCCTTTCCTTGACATAATTAAATACCATCCAAGAACAAAAAAAACCAAAGACAAAACCAAGGATAGAGGTAGAATCAGAATTAGAATCAAGGTCAAAATCATAATCAACATGAGCATAATCATGATCATAATACCCATGCTAACAATGTAGGTTATAATAAAATGCATTATAACTATAACAACATTATGAGATGATTTTTTTTAACCCATATTTCCACTACTACTATTAAACCACATGAGCCATCTCATGCTCCTTGGAGTACAAGACACATCATTACAAGGTCAACACCCTCTCACTAGTAATACCCCATCAAGTTCACATAATTCTGTTATGACTTAATTTGCATAAGTTACTATTTTTAGACAATACCCTTCTTCTAATTATAATGGCTCCTTACCAACTCAAAATTATAGAAATGTAACTAGATGCCTACGAGTCACTCTCCAAGGCCATTTGCCTTCATCTTTTGATTATATTGGTTCCCTACCACCTCTAGGTTGTGCAATCATAACTAGATGCTCATGAGTTACTCTCTAGGGCCATTAGCCTACTTATTTCATAAAACCCAATGTGATCATTATGATAATAGATCTAAGAATGACTACTATCCCAACCAAAGCTAAGCCATCTCATCCCAATTTTGAAAATCCTTAAAGTCTATTAGACTAATTGAATAAATCCTTGTAAAGATTTCCATTTTGGATCTCTTACAAACATATAAAGTCCATATAACTATCCTATATAATCTTTTGTAAATATCGACTATTCCCAATGATATAAATCTTGAACAGTTCTAAAACCTTGTGGGACATTTGTCTTTATTTTATCAAGTAAGATTTGATCAAAAAGACATGTTTATACTTAGACCAATCCATAATAACTCACTTTACATTAAATTAATCATTGAAAACCATAAGATCAAGTAGGTTCTTATAGACAATGGTTCAAGGATGAACATCATATCTTCTCAGTTGGTATAAAGATTAGACTACACTATAAAAGACATTTAACTAGAGATGATTACCATAAAGCCATACAATAATGTTGAAAGGGAGTCTATTGGTACTATTTGGTTGCTAATCATTATTGGGTCCATTTCACATCAAACATTAATTCATATTATGGACATGAAATTACCTTATAACATACTTCTTATTTGTCTTTGGATACATGAAGTATAGGTTGTTGCCTCCACCCTACATTAGTGCCTTAAGTTTCCCCATGATGGGATCAAGGTTACTATTCTTGCCAATAAACAACCTTATGAGTATTGCAAACAACTTGAGGCCTAATTCCACAATTATAACTATTTCCAAGCTCTAAATTCATTGTAAAGAAGAACAAGGTTATAGTTTCACATCCACCTCCATCTAAATATATCAACCCTAGTGATATTACTTCCACTTTAGATGATTCATTTACCATAGTTCTTGAGAAGTAAGTTGTTATTAAAGACATGGGAATTTCCACATACAGTCTTAAGGAAGCCTTCCATGTTACAAAGTTGCCAAAAAATCCAAAACCATTTAGTAAGCCTAAAACTTCAAAGAATCATAATATACCTAACATGATTTGGCAACTGAAGAAGAAATAATAAAATCCACTTGTGGTTTTTGTACCTACTAATGTACCAAAGAAAAATCAAGAGGATTTTATAGAGGAAGAATAGTTATATTATGAAGGTCTTGTTGATTGCTTTTAAAATACAAAGTATCCAATCCCTAATCAAATCAAGGATCATCCTGATTATATAAGAAAAGGCCTTGCCCCATGAGTGCTAGGAATCCTAAAACCCTTAATAGTTAGAGTACCTAATTTAAATCATGGTCTCAAATTTATACCACTTGGGGGTGACCCCATGAATCTTGATAGTAATTATTCTAAATTGACTAGCTATAAGACTCTTGGTAGTGACACAATATCCCATTATAACCTTTCTGATGAGCTTGTTGACACAAACCTATATGATTATAATGTCATTCTAACCTTAACTATTAGAGCTTCCCATCCTGAAACAAACCCCAATTGTTACCTATGGGGTTACCATCCCAAACTCATTGATTGGGACCACCAAAATTTGGTCATATGTCTCGATGAGTTTCAAAATGAATAATCACTTTCAGAATACATTGTCCTAAGAGATTGATTCTTCATTGGCGATCATAAACAAGGTTTTGATTTTTCATTATATCCTTCTACCTACTTTAGAGAGGAGGAAAAAATTATTGGTCATAATAAAGATAAAACATCAATATATTTGAATGAAAACCTCTTTAAGTCACATGTTTATCATGAAAAAAGTAAAGAAAAAGACAAGCCTTTGAGTGAAAACCTATTTTAGGCACTCTTAGTAAGGAAATTTTTCTTATCCCCTCAAGACATAAAAAGTATATATAGCCCAAGTTTTATATCTAGTACAAGAATTTCTTCATAACAACAACAAATGTTTAAACAGCTTGCTCTTGATTTTCAAGAGGTTTTTGCTACTTGGCCTTTGTTTGAGATGGTAGATTCTAATTCATCACACTATCTAGAACTTTGGGAGGAACAAAAAAAGTATGTAAAAAAATAAGATGATCATGATCATACCTTTCCTACAATTTTATAAAATGGATCCCCACTCCTCATGGAGAACACAACATAAGTGAACCTAGGAACCTATGAGGATCCCAAAATTGTTTATCTTGGAAATTCCCTTACCAAAGCAGAATGTCAACAAATTATATCCCTTATAAGGGATTATATTGACATATTTGCATGGGCATACTCTAACATGCTAAGCTTGGAACCAAATTTAGTTACACATTGACTTATTGTCCATCCTAATGCTAAACTATTCAAGTAAAAATTGAGAAAGATGCATCCATGCATTGTGTTATTAGTTAAAGAAAAACTAAAAAAGTTGTTAAGAGTAGGTTTTATTAGGCCACTAGATTACATTGAATGGATCTCAAAGATAGTCCTAGTGAATAAAAAGACCTCGGTTATATGTATTTATACCGATTTTAGAGATATAAACAAATCATTCCCTAAAGATGATTTCATCGAAATCATTATCAACTTGACTATTGTGTATGAGATGTTGTTCTTAATGGATAGATTTTATGGATACAACCAAGTCAAGATAGCCCAAAAATATCAACACAAGTCTATGTTCACCACTCCATGAGGAACATTCTATTATCAAGTCATGCCATTTGGATTTCAGAATGTTGGATCCACTTATCAACATGTCATGACTATCATCTTCCGTGACATGATTCATGACATTATTGAGGACTATGTTGATGATACACTATCAAAATCAAGAATAATATTTGGACATCCCAACATTATATGAAGAATATTTGAGAGGCTTCATGAATATAAATTCCACATAAATCTTAATAAATGTGTATTTGGAGTCACTTCAAGGAAACTACTAAGTTTCATTGTATCATAAAGAGGGATATAATTCAACCTTGCCAAGGTCAAGGTCATTGTGGAAATGCCTCTACCAAACAATCTTAAGTAGTTATGAGTCCTGCAAAGAAATATCTTATCTATACATAGGTTCATTTCACAAATGGTAGATAAGTACCACCTATTTACCCATCTCTTGATGAAATGGACCACATTTCAATGGGATGAAGATTATCAGATAGAATTTGTGAAACTCAATACATACTTGGCTAATCTACCAGTATTAAGACCCCCAACACTTGGATGACCACTGCTTATTTACATATCAGCAACATAGCATGCACTGGGGGAAATTTTAGCACAAAAAGATGATCAAGGTAAATGACATATAATATATTATTTAAGCTGCACTATAGTGGCTTATGAACATAATTATACACCTATTGAGAATGCGTGTTTAGCTATGGTGTTTTCTACCCAAAAATTATGACATTATATGTTAAATGACAAAACCATTATCATTACTAAGGTGGACCCTCTAAAATTTTTATTGTCCAAAGCAGATGTTGAAGGACACATGGCTAAGTGGGTTATGATATTGAGTGAATTTGACATTGAATATTAGAATCAGAAAGCAATCAAGGGTGGGTTATTGTTGATCAACTTGTAGAAGCCCCTATCATAGATACTTGACCACTAAAATTCAACTTTCCAAATTATTATATTATGATAATAGAAAAAAATTGTAGGAATTTGAATAATGAAATCTATATTTTGATAGATCATTTTAATCCTACAGATCTAGAGTTGGCATATTATTGATTACACCCCAGGGGGATCTGACTCATAAAGCATTTCATATACAATTTCAATGTTCAAACAATATGGCTGAGTATGAGGCCTTAAGTATAGGGCTTTACCTTGCTATATAGTAGGATATTCAAAGATTAAAAGTTTATGGTGATTCCCAATTAATCATCAATCAGACCAAAGATTAGTATCAAACCTAAGATGATAATCTTACTCCTTACAATTAAATTGTTGATAATCTCAAATTTGATTTTAAATATCTATATTTTGAACAAATTTTAAGGGATAGTAATAGATCAAATGACATAATGGTAATGATTGGTTTCATGATATAAATTGACAATGGTTGTAAAGAGTATCATTTTTTGATTGAAAACCTTCTTTATCTAACACATATTATATTAGATTTAGAAAGGGTATGTGTCATCATTGGTCCTAATCCCCTACCTAAATTACCTTGGTTCTAAGATTTTTATAAATACTTCCATGACCACATTTTCCCAACCAACCTATCTAATAATTAGTAGAAACTATTTCATCATCATTTATCACATTATACCCCCCTTGGAAGAATTTTTTATCATAAAGGCTATGATGGAAAGCTTCTTGATTATTTATATTTAGGAGAATCTAAGCTAGCACTGAGGGAGGTTGATGAAGTAATGTTTGGGGCCCACACCAATGGTGTTTTCTTAGCAAATAAAATCCTTAGAACAAGATATTATTGGCCAAAAATGGATACCAATGTTTTTAATTATATAATAAAGTGCATTCCTTGTCAAAAACATGAAAATTTGATACATCCACCCTCTTTACCACTATAACTTATCATAACACCATGGTCATTCTCAACATGGGGCCTCTATCTCATCAAGAAAATAAACCCAACATATTTAAATGGCCTTAAGCATATCCTGACTACTACTGAGTATTTTAATAAGTGGATTGAGGCCATTCCTCTAACTTACATCACCAAGAAGTAGATAGCCAAATTCATACATTACCATATCATCTATTGATATGGCATCCCAACTACCATTATATCTGATAATGGAAGATCTTTTGTAAACCAAGATGTAAAATTTATTTGTGAAAAATTCAAGATAAATCAAAATAAATCAATTCCATATAATTTGAAAGGCAATGAACAAGATGAGGCATCAAAGAAGACCATTGTAGCCATTTTAAATAAGATTGTCAATGACATTTTCCATAATTGGCACTTACAAATCTTTCTTACCCTCTAGACTTATATAACTAGTCATCAAACCCCAATAAAATCCACTCCATACTCCCTTGTTTATGGCATTGAAGCTATTATACTAACTGAGATCAAGCTACCATCATTGTGATTATCACTAGAGCATATTGAAGATGATGAAGACTATAGGGTGTCAAGGTTGAAATAACTAGAACTTGATGGCAATCATTTGATTTACCTAAAAAACTTGCAAGCCTATTAGAATATATTGTGGAAAATCTACAACAAGCACATTCTCCCTCAAGAGTTTGAGGTTGGTGATTTGGTCCTGAAAGGGAACCAAAAAAACAAAAATGTTGAACACAAGAGAAAAGGTATGTTTCAACCTAATTGGTTAGGATCATTTGTTATCATGATAAATTATGAATCAGGGGCATATTGACTAGCTAAACCAAATGGTGAGGAAATTCTAGAGCCCATGAACATTTTACACCTTAAAAGTCTCTACATATGAACATCTTTGAGACATTGTCTACAATATCACTTAATTAGGGTTAACTTATGCCAAAGTAATTTTATCCCACCATTTTATAATACCTTGGACTACTCTTGTATGAGCCCTATTCCTTTCACGATTCTAGATAGTGAAATATTTTGGACCGTCTGTACTCTAAACACATTTCATCCTACCCTATGTCATTCGCTTTGAGAACCATATTCTTTAGACTATTCTCCTTGAGAACCTCATTTCTTATCCCACCTTAGACCATCCATCTATTAAACCCTATTCTTTTTTTTTGTCTTGGGCTTGTTGTAACCCAACCACTTTTATCCCTAGACCAATTATAATACTGATTATGTCTCATCACCATCATGAACACCTTTGATTCTAGATATATAAATTGGTTCAACTAGGACCATATTTTGCAACTTCTTCTATAGAAAAGTGAACAAGAACACCTTTATAGCTCTAGATATTTGCTCACCACATGGTTCTTTAAATTGATATTGCACTGCATGTTGTTTTATATTACATTTACTTCTTTTTAGTGAACATTGTTATCTTTTCAAGATCTTCGCTCTCACCAATTTGTGAGCATGTCCCATTACATCCATCTTTAACTATTATTCAAACTCTTAGTTAGTTCCCTAGTCTATTATTTATATCCATGATTATAGTTGTAGTTGACTTAGTTTTTCATTGGAACATCTACTCTCAGATGATCATCTCCTTGATTACTTGCCCCTTTCTATTTATTTTATCCCAAAAAAACAAAAACATTAGAAAATGATTACCAAAAAGAACAATTATATTATTTTATGTTTTCAGACATTTTCATCTTCATGTTCTTGATATTTTACAAGAATTTTACCCTAATAAATTTATGCTATGAAAGTCATCTTATCCCACCATGTCATTCTCTTGACATTGTACAAGTAAATTAAGTCCTAATGGCTTGTCATTTTGCAATTCATCTCATCTCACCAATTTTCCATTTTTCAAGACTAATAACTTTTTTTCAATTCTTCCCTTTTCTTCTACAACATTAAAAATATGTTTATGGTCATTGTCATGACTTCTATCCCACTTCCCAGGAGAATTACATTTATTTTGAAGTTCATGTTTGAACATGCATCCATGGAACTATGTAGGCAATGTCCACTTGTATTTGTACATTTGGAGTCAGCTCAACCAACCCCTTCCTTTTCTTTTCTTCCCTCTTTCTTATTGAGATTGTTTCTCTTTAATTAGAGAATAATTTTTGTGTCTTTTTTCTTTGTTAAGTTTTGGTGGAAAGTAATGCCTCTCCCACAAGTGCATGAATAAATTTATTTAAACCACACTAACTTGGTTTTTGGTTGTGTGTGTTTATTTAAATTTTATTGGTGTTTTGTTGTTTTTTCTTGGTGTTTTATTTTGATTTCATACCTATTCATTTATTTCTTCTCTTTTTCTCTTTTTCTCTTTTTATTACTTCTTGTCTCACCTTGGTTTTGTGTTTCTATCCTTAGTTATAGGTATTAAATTTTGAACTAGCTCTGCACAATTGAAATTCCATGTCATTATGAGTTATTCATACTTATGATGCATAATTTATTTCCCTATATAAAGTAATTTTTGCTCTAGGCTCAAGTCTTAATGTCAATGTAGCTCTACTACACAAATCTTAAGAACACCATGTATAAGCTAGGCTCAAGATGTTTAGCACCTAACTCTATGCTTAAACATGCATCTCTTTGCATACATCATGAGTCTAATCAAAACTTGATCAATTTTCATAATAAATTATTCCATTCTCTCCCAATTTTGGGTGAACTACATTAGATTTAGGTCCATTTGGACTATGTAGGTAACACTCAATTTCCATTGGGGTTAGCTTGGCCATATTCATTCTTCTTTTCATCTCTTTCATCACTTTATGCATTCTCATACGTCTAGTTTTTTTGGATTTCATGGCCATTAAACCATTACATCTATCTTTGTACCCACTCACTTTAACCTATCTTTGGGTTATATTCTTGAGTTAATTTATTACTAATTTACACATGTTGGGGAATCACATTTGAACCATGTAACAAATCTAAATCAGCATTATGGGGGCAAGACCATCATTTATTCTTTATTAATGATCAAATTAGCCCTACTAAGGCATAATTATCTCATCACAATCATATCTTCCCTACTAAATCACTTCTTATTATCATATTTATGGATACCACATTCTCCCTTTTCTTCTAATTCTAATCTCTCCACATATTTTCCATTGATGGCAATATTTTAGTATGAAACTTGTCTCAGGATTGATCAATGTTGTAATTGTGCAGCATGCACTCTTAAATTGGGTACATTTAAAGTTTGTACCTTACATGCTTAGATTGAATCCTTCCCATTCCACCCATCTTTGGGGCCCATTATACCTCTAATTATGTTTTGATCATTGACGGTCACCACATGTACAAGCATTAGCTCATCTAGATATGATCTATTTCATGGGTTAATCTCTCACTTATCCCTCTCTTTTAGAGATTCCATTAATATATTTCATCCTAGTATGTCCTCTCAAGGGGTGCATCATGGGTCATTTTAAATTTATTCTTAACAACTCTTTTCTTTGAAAGGATTTTGTTTCACTTGAATGTCTCTCTATGCCTTCTCAAATAGGGGGAAAATATAGACATCTAATTCCTAAAACCATTTGTGCTAAAATTTTCAATCTTACTTGAATTGCACTTAAATGTCCAATTTATGTAAAATTCACTAAAAATGTGATAAATAATTTTAAATTGTCATATACAAGCATTTATTTATGCCAATCTATCCCTAAATTTGGTAATTCATTTTATGTGATACCTAACATTGATCAATTCATTTTGAGTCAAAATGATGATTTTGCCTTTTTGTGTTCTAGATCACTCTTTTCTAATAATTTATTAGTACACATCACTTACCTTTATTATTTTGTGTTGGAAATACCCTAGATGGGAATACAATTCCAACACATCTAACAACACCTTCTAATCCTTCCTGATTCAAATTATGATCCAATAATATGACTTTCTAACCATTTTGATTAATGGAGAGCCAATCTCCAAAGAATCACACAAATATTAGTTAATATTTTTGAAATTTAATTAATTAAAATCAAGAACTTAAGCAGATTTTTCATGGAGGTTATTGATTATTCTAATATTGGAAATTGATTCTCAATATCTACATCACCTAATGACATCGTCTATTGGGTAGCATCCATAAGCCATATATGCATAAAATATTTGAATTATGGGAACCCATGCCGAATTAATGCCGTTTAATCCCAAATCATTATGAAGCTATTTATGGATTTAATTCTAAATATTAGATTAATACATGAACACACATATAAATCTTGAGATGGATGGTCATGGTTGATATTAGATCATTTCTACAATCAATAAATAAAAGGGCATAAAAATTCTTTTTTTAAGATTAAATTGTGTAAACTTATAATGATAAAATATATTCAAAAGTAATTTATGTTTTGATTATGGTTTTATTTTTATTTGGATTAGCTTTAATTGATCGGCAAAATAGATAGTTTATATCATGAGCCTAGGTTTTGCATAGATTTTCTGAGGTAATGGAAGAGTAAAGAAGTCATTGTTGATAAAGACTAGAGTTTTAGATCAAGGGGAGAACATGCTTGGAGCCACTCTTGGATGGTGGAATCACTTTAGGAAGGTAATTAGTAGTGAGTTCTTGTAAATTACTCTTCATTATCATTAGTAAACCCCACATGAATGGGTTGGATTAGATTGTCAATTTTTGTGCATTTTTTTGTGAGTTTTCTTGACTAATGTTTGAATTGATAATATTTGTAATCTATCCTATAATTTGGGACTACCAAATCATCTTCATGTGAATGGGCATTTATGCCCTTGATTACATCTTAGAGATATTAATAGTTAGAATATTCATTATTAAACATAATATGATCAAAGATGATATATGTATACTATATGGAGTCTTTGGTGGATAATTTAGAAGGTGGAAACACTCCTATCAATACTTTAGACAAATAATCCATTTTTACCTGGTGTAACTACATAGTTCTAGTATTTAATTAAATTGTTTACTCACATTATATAAGTAATTAGTGTAGGAACATAGATAACTAGGGCTTGAAATTCTATTGTGAATGAAAATTCACTTGAGTTATTTAGTAATCAATAGTTAGATGTCACTTTAGAATTCACTCATATAACATTGAGTGTTTTACTTTAATTCTAGTGTATGCACCATTAATGTCCAACATCTCCAAGCTTGTTTTACTCATTTAATTCAAACTTCATCACTTCACTTTGGTGGGTATGCCACATAATATTTCTATACATTTGGATCAATTCCATGTTGTATCCTTGTAAAAGTGTCACCTACTCACTACTTTTACATAAAATTGATTATGACATGTAGCATTCTACCAAAATTTGGGTGTTAGTATTTGTGTTGAAACTGAGCCAACCAATTCTTATGACTTTATGAATATACAAAATGTGAAGGTGAAGACTAAAATGTACAAAAGTTCTAAACAAAATCTTTAAAGACCAAATAGTGATTTAACCTATGAAATGTAAATTTTGGAATAAAACTTGTGAAATGTAGAATATACATTACCAAAGTTGTGATAAAAGATGAAAACAAAAGTTACAAAAAATGTGACCATATGAATTCCTAATACCAATTTCCTAGATAAAATTTTTGAATAAAAAATTTGAATACCAAATACTATTAAATAATGAAACTACCAAAATTTAAAACATGGAAAGGCAAAGCATGTTGCATAGGTGTGAGGACATAGATGTTTAGATATATTAAAGTACATGATAAATTTTGTGATGAATAAAACCTACAAAAAAAGTTTTAAAGACTCATGCACAAATTAAAATGTGTAAAATTCAAAAATTCTAAATGTAAAAACTTATATAAGTAAAAATCCCAAAGACCATTGATAGGTTAGTCTAAATAAATCACATAGTGGAAACCTAGACAACAAATAAATGCCAATTTCATTCATATTTAATAATATTCATTTTTATAACAAAACTTATAAATTTTGATCCTATTGAATAAAATTATAAATGCTAATGGAAATCCATTTTCAAAACAAAACTATACCTTTCAAACTTTTAATTGGTCCTAACTCGAGAGGAAAAAGAGTGGGGGTGTATTGAATACAATAAATGGTGACTCACCTGGGGAATAATCTTAATTATTAAATAACCCAAAATCTTAGGTTAGCAACCACAAATAAAATATGAATCATATCCAAAAAGAATAATTTAACCAAAAACATGAAAGAGACTCTTGATTGATTTATAGAACATACTAGCCTTACCCATACCTTGGACCTATGTGTGATGAAGTGAATTTATTTTACCCTTATCTTGAGGCTTTTACAAAGGACTTGGATTAAACTATATGTTTCATTCTTATTTTTTAGATCATATTTAAATAATGGAATTTTAGTATTTCTTTGCTACTAGGTAAACGTCCATATCCTTGATAGAGATACCTTTGGTTCATCTTCCTTTCTTTCCCTCATATTCTTTCATGATGAATGATACATTGATCTTATTTCATCATGTGAGTCTTTGGCTACCTTTAAATTTTATTTGGGTTTAGTGATCACTCTTTAGGATACATTGGTCTTCTCTCTCATTTGTTTTGAAGAATGAAAGTATAATAAGAAAGTAGGAACCATTGTGAGTTGGTACATGAGAAAATGAAACCTTGATTTATTATAATGTCCATGCTAGCTATATATGTATCAATAGTTATTATTTTAAACAAGAATTAACATGAGAAGTAAATTTTGAGAAAATTTTCTAAATTTGTATGGAGTAATGAGAGAAGATTTTACATATTTGATAGAAGTATTAAATTGTGATATAACCATAATTAACCTATTTATTGCATACCTAAATTCTAAAAAACTTGGGCATAAGGGTGGAAAAATTATTAAAAAATCCAATTTGTGTGCTCTATTTTATGTCCTTCCCACACTTGTTCTTCTTTTATAAACTCTCATGTGGATTCAACCTTCATAAACATAAGTATGGATGAAAAAATCTTAATGAATTGGATATTAGATTGGTGATACCAAGAGAGTTCAATCTGATTGTGATTTAATAGTGTTGAGAATATTTGAGTCTTATTCCTAATTTAGTTAAAGGTCTAAGTTGACTAGAGTAGTAAATAATATTACAATATATAGAGTAATGATTTGTATAATTTAGTTGACCTTCGTAGCTTTCTAAAAATAGTAATGAAAGAGGAGAAATGTAACTTATCTTAAAACTATGATGATATGACTGAGACAAAGGCTGATACTAGTTATGTAGGACTAGGATAGTGTCCTAAAATAGGATCTAGATTTCATTCAGTGAAAAGATAAGAGCATTAAATATAGGACACTTTAGAATATAGTGTTGTAATCTAGGTCCTACTGCTATTGTCCAAACTAGTTATAGAAATCAAAGTTTCTTGGGTTTGGTTTATTGTCCCTATGTGAGCATGCTTGTGAAATTTTGAATCTTGAAGGTGGATAGAGCTCTTTGTAGAGCATATTTAAACTTTTTACCTTAGACCTTCATTGTACTTGCATGAAACTTGAGAAATATGGGGAGTTAGTGTGTGTAAGATGCACTGAATGTGTATCTACACCCCTTGTGTGGGAACACTACCTACATATCAATACTTCGTAGAGTGATCAAGACATATGTAGTTCTCCCACTTGATGTGCTTTGTATAATAGTGTTATGTAGATGTAAAAATGCTAAACTAGGTGTGTTTGAGGTGGCTAGGGACTGGTGTGAGGGTTTGAATATATTGGTAGATATCATAGATGGTTATATGTAGATAATATGGAAATTTATCTTACTGGTCTTGCTTGTATTCTTGATTACTTTTGTAATATTTGGCAACCCATTTTAAATGAAAATTTAATGGGATTTTATAGAGATCTATTGGTTATGGGTTAAATGCATTCATGCTAGGCTGACATAATGAAGAAGAAGAATAAGAACAAAATAGTAATCTAGGCTCAAAATGTGATTCTATAGAAGCGCTATAAATGGGACACCCTAGGGTCTAGTGTTATAATACAACCCCAATGCTCCCTTTATACTATCTTGGGACTTGGAAGAATGGAATAACCATAGGAAATGGGGTTTGGATGAGCTAGAATCAGGTCTCAAAAGTCTATGGATCACTAGGAATCAATAAAAAGGTACCTAAAAGGGTCAAGAGAACATTCAAGGTGGACCTATGGGTTGGGTATCATAAGCCACAATCAAGACACCAATTTTGACATTTTATATGATTATATTCCCCCCTTTATTTTATTGATGTAACAAAGTGAAATACTAGGATAAATGAAGAATAGAAAGAGTACCTAAACTTACCTACAAGGGTGAAGACCATGAAGCTATATGTTGTTGGGTGTACATAGAGAGAGTATGTTGTGAAGTATAAATATTTAAAAGACAATCAGGAGTAAATCAGTTCTTACTAGATATGTTATATCTAAAACAAGAATGTATAAAGTTGAGTAAGAAAGAGAGGAAGAGAAAGGAACAAATACACCTCATTAGGTGTGTAGACCAATACAAAACCTATTGTGATGTTTAGTGATGTTAGATGATGCTGAGTAATGATGTGTATGTATTGTACCAAGATTGTTATCATGAATAGAGATGAGTGCTCAATTCCCTAAGAGTGGCTTAATAATATAAAGGCTGGATGTTTAAATCCATCATCACCTACTAAGTGAAGTTATGTGATCATGAATGTGTTAATTGATGTTTGGACTATGTGTCCAATCCCTTTAAGTAGGTAGATTAATAATACAAAGGATAGTTAGTCCATTGGCTCCATTGTTGCACTATGAAGTGAAGCTATAAACTAATACCAGTATGAAGGTGTGTTGTATGAGATGGATATTGAAGCCCAATAATTCTCTATAATCTGATAATGTGGCATGGATAACCAAATATGTACTGGAAACTATGCCAATCTTGGCCAAATATGGAAATAAGATATTAGACTTGTATGAAATCCACTCTGAAACAAGAAATTAGGCTTATATGAAAGCCACTTAGGAATGTGGAGGTTAGGCTTGTATGAAAGTCACTTTAAAATTATGTCAACCACCTGTAGATGGATTAAGGCATGTAACTATTGATAATGCTTGGGTAATATATTAAACTTGGAAAATAAAATAACTCAAATATATCACTCGCATTTCCCCCAATCGCTGGTGTCTATAACATAGATTCTAATCTAAAAGTTATTACAACTACCCAATCTAAAATTGGAAGTGAAATCCATAATTCCATGTATGATGCCTCCTATATCTAGATTATTTGAGAAAAAAATATATTAAAATTACTAAATTTGGACTAATATGTATCTAACAAAACTATAATTGAGCTGAACTTTTTGCCTATTTCTATAAAATTTGGTTTTTTTCCTATTTGGATAGTAGCACCAAAAATTAAACACCATATTTTTTGACATTATTTTGCATGTATTATATTGTTTTCCTTTTCTAAAACTGATGAATATTCTATAATTTTATCAATTTTTTTGGTTCATTCTACCTCTTTTGACCTTTGATTATTGTTATGAGTGTTCTAAAATTTGATTTTATGACTAGTAGAAATTCTAATCTCTATGACAAAACCCCTATTTATTTCCCCCTCTTTTGAGGGTAGGAATGAGGACCCTACAATGACTTCCCTTAGAATAAATATTCTTGTGTGTTATTCTATAAAATACATGATACATAAATGATAATTGAAATGATGTCTTAATATATAGCACAGTTTATATTAGATATTATTAGATTGATAGGGGTATGCCTAAATAGATATAATAATGTAATAACATGTGTAATTTATTGAACTAAATCTATAAATGTTAGTTGTTATTTATTAAGGAGGGATAGATCATGATGTCCATCATTACATTTAAGAAACTAAGATAATACATGATGTGGATCATAGCATTTCAAATAGTTGAAAATTAAACAAGCAAACAAGAATGGAAGATAAGAAACAAGCAGCATACAAGAGTGGCCAAGGGGCAAGAAAATAAGGGACATGGGCACATGTCACTCAAACTAAAAATCAAGAATAAAAGGCATGTTCAAATGCCACATATAGACACAATTTGAAATAATCAAGGTTGGCATGAGGGCCACAATCACATAAAAGACTAAAAGCAAATGACATTGGTAAATGTCCTAAGGCACATACAAGAGACAAAATAGGAACTAATAAATGCAATAAAATCTATCTATACAAAATAAGAAAGGAAATCATGTAAATTCTATATATATAATTGAATCTTAACTAATCAGATTAACAATTGCAAGTATACAATACATGAAGTATATGAATAGGTAGATGATAAGAAATACACAAGTGTTATATACTAGTGAGTGTTGATAGAGTAATCTATGTAAGATAGTAAGTAATGTACATGATTATGATAACTGGAGTTTTGTGTAGGAATGACATAACTTGGATGCTGTAATTATGTAGAAGATTGCCCTAATGGGTAGATATACCAATGTATGTCTTGAATGTAGAAGTAGGATGCCCCTCGATAGGTAGAGTGAAGAAATAAAGGATCTAGATGTCAGTACACACACTCAAAGAAGATCAAGTGAATAATTATAATTTAAATAAATCAACATACAATATCATATAATAGAAAATTTTAAGTCTATCATGGTAGTAGAAATGTAAAGCATGGATAATGCATACAATTGAAATGTTTTTATGTTTTTAAATTATTTAAATGTTTTTGGATTTTGAAAATTTGAATGTTTATGGTATTTTTGGTATAATATATGTACAATCAAACATTAGGAGACTATATAAAAGAAATACTAATAAACTATATACAAGTAATTTGAAAGGAAGCTACATACAAGTAATTGAAACTAAGCAATATGTACACAATGATGTAAAAGACTAGGCTAAAGGTGGTAAAGGTCCAAGGATGGAACTTGTTGGGGATGGAAATGGAGGAAGGGATCATGACCATCATCGAATGCCTCAAGATCATCATCATAAGTATTATCATATGCCATAGATTTTGTATACATGGTGGTTATGTCCTCAAGTGTCAGTAACATCTATGCTCTTTATGTATTTGAATATCTATCACTCATAATGGTGTAATTATATTGATGGTGGACTAAAGGTTTCTATGGTGGTGAATATTTTGAGTTTTATCTAGGACATTTATCTCTAGTAGTAGATGGATTTGGTGGAAGTGGTGAATCTAGTGTTGGTGGTGGTGTAATCTAAATAATAACCTAAATTTGTAGTTTATCCAATCTATGTTGTAAAGTTATGCATGATTTTGTATCATTTCCTATGATCCTATGGAAAATAAAAAATGGGAGACCATCTTGTCATGATAACCTACTAATAGATCTATTCCATATTGTAGGTAGTGTGATTAATCCATGATCAAGTAACATATGTAGTATAATCTATGGTTGATGTTATGTGTTGCCTTCTAATTTTTAATGAGTGGTTATATATCTATATAGGTAAGCATGTCAATTGTATGTGCCAAGTTATCTATCTATGACTATGAATATGGAGTGTATTCTGAGAGTATAGTATGAGATTCTAATAGTGATGTAGGATATGTAATGAGAGTTCTAGAGTCATCTTGGTACTCTCTTGGGCCAATTAGTGTAAATCTCAATCCACACAAATAGTCATTTATGAATGTGGGTGTTGTACCATCATATAAATTAGTCCAAGAATCTATATCAACATCATGTGCATATGGTAACTTAGAATTTGCCACAAGGGGTAACTGTGATATGAAAGTATCATAAACTGTAGTAGTAGAAGATGATGGTGCTATGAGAGTATCTATAAGTATCAGAGGAGATATATCTATAGAATAAATTGGTACTAATGGAATTATTTTTGGTGATTTTATAATTATAATAGGTGTAGGAATCATGACTAATGGATTAGCTAGAATGGTTGAAGCTGATATGACTAGTTGAGTATCTAGAGTTGAGGATGCAACTATAAGTGGAGTGTGAGATGTACTATTCTCTCTTACCTAATATGTATGTATTTTATAGAGATAAATTTGATGTGGTGGTGATTGAACTATTATATGAGGTTTCCCATTTGGTGAAATAGTTGAAGATGATTCTATAATTTAATAATATCTAAATGATTGGTTATCTATTGGACATGTGTATAGCTATTATTCATGAAGAAACTTAACACATTGATGAAGAGTATAAGGAACTACCCCCATAGCATGTATCTAATGTCATCCAAGTAAAATATTATAATGAATAAGAATTGGCATACCTATAACTATGTGGAGAGTTTTTCGGGCCCTATCATGATATCCAAATAAATGGTGCCAAATGTCTATTGTGGTATATCATGAAACCCTTTAATATTCTTATATGATTTTTACATGGATGCCATATCTATTCCCATCATATATAAAAATGTAATATTACATATATTATGTCTAGAACCACTATCAACTAGAACTCTCTTATATGAATAGTGGTAAGTTTTGATCAATAATTGTCTAAGATGACATGTCCTCATGATCAAAATAAATGTCATTTTCTATATTTTTTAACATGTTGACCACTGATACAAAATAATAAGGCTTTAAATCAATGAGAATAGATGTCTGAGTGAGTGCCTAATAAATAATGTCCTTGAAAACATTAGTTTTTTGAAGTAGTTATAACATGGAAATCCTAGCTGGTGTATTTCTTAACTAATCAAAAATATCATATACCTTCTGTGGATATGCCTATGTGGGTGGGTTGTCCTAGGATGGGAAGGAATAGAAGGGTGGCAAGGCTCCTTACTAGGTAGGGGAGGCATGGTAATATGTTGAGTAACAACTCTAACCATATTGTCTACTATCTATATAGGACTAGAAGTAGATACAAGAGGAGAGAGAAGATAATCAATAGTTCAAGGTGTTGGAGGGACAAAGGATGTCAACTGGGCTCTTTGGCAATGGTTAGTGACCTAAGTAAGAGTAAAATGGACCATGAAACATAACTTGGCACTAGATAAAGGCTCTGAGGGAGGTGAGGCAAGAGGTATCTTAACATGGTTAACAATAAATCTCTTAATATCATCCCATATTATGAAAAGTAAGCATGAAATGTAAATAATCAAGATTTGTACCAACATATGGTAAACTTTATCATTCATGTACATGATAGGACCGAGTATGGTCTCCTTATTATTTGCAAGAAATGTAAGAAATATATGTAAGTGAGATCTATTTTCATTTTTTTTTAAATATGGAATCTTATATCTAGATGTAAGGTGATACCTGAAGAAATCAAAGGGACCTAGTATATGCAACTAGGGTTTTGAAAAAATTATATATATTTTTAAAATTACTAAGGAAATATAAAATGTAATGTAAATTTTTTGTTTAAACATGCCGGTAAAAAATCAAAAAAATCTCAAAAAAATTTTGATGTAAGGGGACCTAGTATATGCAATTAGGGTTTGAAAGAAAATAATTTTTAAAAAATTACTATGGAATTTTAAAAATTAAATGTTAATTTTTGATTAAAAATATGTAGGAAAAAGAAAAAAAATATTGGAAAATTATTGATTTAAAAGGACCTAGTATATGCATCTAGGGTTTGGAATAAAATATATATTTTTAAATTACTATGGAATTTTAAAAATTAAATGTTAATTTTTTATTAAAATATGATATACAATCAAAAAATTATTGGAAAAATTAACAATGAATTTACCCTAGGGTTTTTATGCACAAACAAAGTAAGTTGAGTTCACCAAATGATTTAACAGTTTTGGGAATATTGGAGTCTTATTCCTAATTTAGTTAAAGGTCTGAGTTGAATAAATCAGTAAATAATATTTCAATAAATAGAGTACTATTTTTTTATAATTTCTTTGACCTTCATAGCTTTCTAAAAATAGTAATGAAAGAGGAGAAATGTAACTTATCTTAAAACTATGCTAATACAATTGAGACAGAGGCTGATATCGATTGTGCAGGACTAGGACAGTATCATGAACCAAGATCTATATTTCATTTGGTGAAAGGATAGGAGTGAAAAAATAAGGACACTTTAGTGTCTGGTGCTATATTCTAGGTCCTACCATTATTGTCCAAACTAGTCGTAGAGATCTAAGTTTTTTGGGTTTTGTCTGCTATACTTGTGTGAGCTTATCTATGAAATTTCAGATTCTAAATGTTGACAAAGCTCCTTATAGATCATATTTAATATTCAAACCCTAGACCTTCATTATTCTTAAATGAAACTTGAGAAAGAGTAGGGGGTTATTGTGTGTAATATATAATGAACGTGTATCCACATGCCTTGTGTGGGAATGTTTCCTACATACCAATACTCTAAAGAGGTATCAAGACACATATAGCTCTCCCACTTGATGTGATTTATGCAATAGTGTTATGTAGATGTAAAAATGCTAAATTGGGTGTGCTTGAGGTGGCTAGGGACTAGTTTGAGGGATTGAATATGTTGGTAACTGTATTAGATGGTTATATGTAGAGAAAATGAAAATCTTACTTAGCTGTCTTTCTTGTATTTTTGCTTATTTTTTTAATATTTCCAACCCATTCTAAATGAACTTTGAAAGGGATTTTATAGAGATCTATTAGTCATAGATTAAATGCATTCATGCTAGACCAACATAATGAAGATGAGGAATCAAAATAAAATGGTCATTAGGAATAAAAATGTGATTGCATAAGACCACTAAAAATGGGACACCCTAGAGTCCAGTGTTATAGTACAACCCTATCACTCCTATCCTACAATATTCGGACTTAAGGGATGGAATAAGCATGAAAAATGGGGTCTTTTTAAGTTAGAATCAGGTCTCAAAAGTCTAAAAATGATTGGAAATCAACAAAAAGGTACCTAGAAGGGTGAAAAGAGCATGCAAGAGAGACCTATGGGTTAGGTGTCACAAGCCACACTCAAGATACCAATTTTGACATTTATATGACTAAATATTGTCAAAAAAAAAACTAAGACATCTATTATATAAAATAAGGAACTAAAATAAAGGAAAGCAAAATGTTGAAAATAGGAAATACTAATATAGAAAGCATAAACATATCATAGATAAAGATATCCTAGAGAAAGAAAATGACTAAAAATAAGAAACTTAACTATGAAATCAATAAATATAACCTACTCCTACCTCTACCTCAGTTACATCCTTGAATTAGTGCTTTAAAAACTACCTATTAACTAGATATGTTAGTCCATTAACTTAGAGGTCACTTAAACAAAAAGCATTGTTACCAAAGATATATAATATCTAGTAAGGTTTACTCCATAAGGGGGCAAACTTGTCATGTTGTCCTTTATTTTCATGGGCTTTATCCCATAGAATTAGATCAAATATTCTGAATGATTTAAACTTTTATTCTTTATTAAACCAACTTTTGACCAAATCCTAATGTTTACTAAAATTAAGTAATGTTTCATTCATTGAATCCTCCATCTCTTTTATATATAGTAAATGGTAATCCTCTTTCTCACTTGGTTACGTGTATTCGTACATAAATTGATATGTTGGAAATTTGAGCATGATTGGGAATATTGAATACCATTCATATACTAGTAGGTAAGGTTAAGCCTTGAGGGCCTATTTGAATCTTGTTCAGTCTACACATAGTGCTTATTTAAGTAAATGATGTCATTCTCTGAGTTTGTCCATAAAAAAATCCATGGAATCAATCATGTTCTTATTTTTTGATTCATCCAATCTATTTCCTTGTAGTTAATAATTAGAAGATGACTTAATGTTTATTTTATTATGATGAACCCATTTAATGAACTCAACTAATCAAAATGTTATCCCATTGTAAAAAAAATAAGGAAATGGTGGTACCAAACCTAGTTGTGATGTTTTCTTCCAAAAAATTGATTACATCCCATGCTTTGGAATATTTTGTAGCCACTACTTTAGTTCATTTGGTGAAGTAATATGTGGTTATGAGCACACATTTATGGCTTATTGAAGACTTTGGGTTGATAGCATCGATGAAGTCCAAGTCCCACTAATCAAAAGGCCTTCCTATAATGACAAGATGTAGTGGCATTATTATGTGCACTTCTCTCTTCACTAAGACTTGGCATTCATGGCATGTTTCCACATGGGTGTCTACATCCTTGAAGACTATTGGCCAATAGTATCCCATTTATAAAATCTTATGTGATGTGGTGTTTCTAGACAGATGACCATTTCCTATCTTATAATGTAGGTTTTCCATAATATCTTGAGATTCTTCTCATGATCCACACATTAGATATATGCCTTCATAATTTATTTTATAGAGGACTCCTTTTCTAATCATGTAGTTTGCATATTTGAGTCTTAAGAATATCTTTTATTTTCTATTAAGTTTTGGGGCACAAGTACCTATTATTAAATATTAAATTATATAAAGATACTAATCTCCTCTAAATACCTGATTATGATAGACCTATGCAATGGTGATGCATGGGTTAGGCTTCATCATAAGATGAATGATGCCTTGTCTTCTTAAAATCTTGGTAGGCTTGATTTATATGTAAAAGTATTTCAATTTTTACATATATTAGCCTCTAAACTCTCCTAATTCATTCTATTGTAAAGTGATCTTGACAGTAGGGTCTGTAAAAATAGTGAGTCTTATTTATCAAGATGTAATGTCTGAATTTCTTTACTGCTTTGACTAGAGCAAAAATATACTTATCTATCATCAAGTATTTGATCTCTTATTCCCTAAAGTTTATGTTCATGAATTAAATATAATGATAAATATCATCCTTCTTATAGGTAAGCACTATAACAATTATGTGTTCTAAAGCAAATGAATATAATAAAAATTCTTTATTGAAGTTTGGGTTTATTAAGACTGGAGCCTAAGATATGATGCCCTTGGGGTCTTGAAAATAATTTTGGGCATATGGTGTATATTAAACTTTTGTGTCTTGATTAAGCATTACAGTCAAATGTCTAACAATTTATTTAAAACTTGAGATAAACTTCCTCAAAAGATTTATCTTTTTAAATAAAGACTTGATATCTTTATTACTGTTTGGGAATGCAATATTGGAAATCAATTGAATTTGACTCAGATTAATGGTGATCCTATACTTAGTGATGATGTTGCCCGACAACTTACCTTAATTAATACCAAATATTATATTTTTTACGTTTAGTGAGATACCAAACCTTCTACACCTTACAAATATTTATTGTAAGACCCTACGTGATCACTTCTATTTTTTAAGATAATATTAAGGTTATCCATGTAAATGATTATAAATTTACATTTCATCCCTTGAAAGGCATGGTCCATGGCTTGATGAAATGTGTCCCCTATGTTTATTAGTCTAAAAATAATCATCTTGTATGCATAAATACCCCACTTCATGGTAAATGCAGTCTTCATCATGTTTTCTAATTCTACTAATATTTGGTTATATCTTGAAAAAACATCTAAGAAGGGTATCATTCCAGAACCACTTACTATCTAGATCACCTCATCTAGGGAAGGTATAGGGTAGTTGTATTTTTTGGAAACCTTATTCAAGTTTTTGAAGTCGACACACAATCTAATTTTCCCATTTTTTTACTAGAACCAAGTTGAAAACCTAATCTGACTATTTAATAGGGAATAATACACTAGTGTTCAACAACTTATCGACTTTATTTTGAATGAGTTATTCTAATAAGGGGTTAACTATTTTTTTTTTTTTTTTTATGAGTGGATTATGATCTAGATTTAGTGGGATTGTATGAGTGATAATGATAGAATTAGAAACTTTCAACTCTCCTTAGGTCCACACAATAAAATCTTGATATTTGATGAGAAAACATTTCACCCTTTGTCTTTATTCTAGGGCACAACTAAGAGTAATGTTGACATATTATGGATCACTCTCATACCCCAATTTTTCCTTGTTGAACATGGATTCATTGAATTTGTACTGACTCAACTATTGATCTTAGGGATGTATATTGCATTCTCTCTCTAAAGACATCATTCCTAAATGGAGACAATTTTATTTGAGTTGAATAACTCCTCCTTCTAGTTCCTCATAGCATAGATAGTTGATTTCTTTTTCATCAATGATTTGAGATTAAATTGCCTTGAATTGGTCAAGAATTGGATAATCTACTAATCATCATCAAACACCTAGAATTTTTTTCTATTGTGAGGAACTAATGGATAAGGCATAAGTTCAATAGAAAACATTTGTACCTTAGACACCTATAATGGTGATAATTTGGAAACTAAAGTATCCAACAAGTCAGTAACCTAATTATGTTTCTTGGGAATAGTTACAATGTTAAATGCCTCAAATGACTCAATAAAATCCCAAGCTCAATTTTTGCATCCCTTAAGATATGATAATTTACACTGGTATTTAATTCTATCTTGATTAGTCACCATATTTGAATCTCTATAAATTAGTAATTCCTTGACATTGCTTTTGAGAGTGAACTATAATCCCTAAATAAATTATTCATACTACTCTATTGTTAGTGCATGGAAATTGTAACTTGTAAGTTGATAGGTAACTCTTACCTAGTGGTTTAATCAGTTTAACACCAATAACTAATTCTTTCTTGGATTTTACACCAACAAATGAAGAGTCCATAATTGAGAAGGTCCTTAGATTTTTAGCCTTTGCACCTCATTATTCATGGTAAAAGTATAAATTCCAAGATTAGGATACTTATAACTTAATTCTTCATTCTTACTACTGTATTTCATGATGGGATACTTCATTCTTGGTTTTTAATTAATTTAAATTTGATTTTCAATACCTCTCTAAGGTAGCCAAATATGGGAGAAGTTTGTTGCTACATGCACATTTAACATCATTGAATAATCTATTCTTATTAGTAGTCCATATCCCTTTGGGATAACTATCACGAATATGTATATAGTCATAAGTACACATGGAGATATAACTTGAATGCATACGTCATTCATATCTCCAACCACAAGAAACATTATTATGTCCAACTATAGAACTATCCCCTTAGATGCACTTGGAGTTAATCGTAGCTTGTTGAAAATCAAAGTTGGCATTATAGTGGTCGAAGATAAAGAATAAACTAAACAATTATGTATATTCTTAACAAATTATTAGATAGTTAATAAGAAAGGAGGAGCTTCTAGATTACTCTTGTATATAACATTGGTATGAGAGGATTTTGGATTCTCTTTAACAAACTTTCCTATAATGGACCTCCATAAGAGTTCCTTTTGTTCAATAATCTGAGACAATTCATAAATATTTATTTTATCCTTTATATTTTTAATGTCATTGATGATGTTTTATCCTCCTTGGATATATTCTACATTTTTTAAAGGATAGTCATTCCCTTCTAGGGGAGTTGGATTGTTACTAGCCTTCATATTTAGGGGAATAGTGATATTATTTGGGGGATAGATGTAGTGAGGGGATATTTTTTCTTCAAATTATAATTAATTTTATGAAACTAACATAAATCATGTATCTCATCCAAATTATCTTTTATTAAATTATCATATTCACTTAGGAATGAAAAATCATGAATTTTAAAGACAATGATTATGATTGAGGAACTAGTATCATGGGGGAACTCTGGTGGATTAGTCATTAAATCTTACCTCATCATCTCCCTCTATAAGATTTTAAATATTGCACAAAACTCATTGTAGATAATATCACCATGGTGTTATGTGTTATGATCTCTGTACCAATTGGGTAGAGATGTCTCCACTAGTTTGATCTCTAACAACTTATTGGTTTGTTGTTATTCTACAATATTTGTAATCTTGTTGAAAGTTATGTTATATCTTTAAAATCCAAAAAATTTATTGTCACTAATAGTATTTAATATCTTCCTTTACATGTTTAATAAGTTATTTCTTAGATTTTGAACCATTCTCTGTATCGAATCTAATTTTAATTTGGTAGAATCCACACCTTGGACAACTACAATATTAGATGGGAATGAGTGTTGACTCTATTGATGACCATTGATTTGTGTATATTTATTCAAGAATCCATAATTATTATTTGGTGTATACTACATCATAGAAGGCAATGCATACAACTAATTATAGATGATTTTTGGAATATTTTTATTCAGATGAGGCATTAGATTCAAATATAGTAAACAAGCATGGAGGTTGGGAGTGCTTAGTTACTATGGATTTAACTCCATATCAATGTTGATTTCTTCTTCATAAGATAATAATAGAGTGTTAGAATCAACAACTCTTTGCAATAACACTACATTAATTACATATAGCACATTTTTTAGAACACCATTGGGCTAGCCAAAAGTTACACTATTTTTTTAAATAATAAGTAAAATTATAAAATATTCCAACTCATCAATCATTGTTAGGCTACTAAATGTATCTATTGTAATAAAAGTATAACCTACTAGTTAATAATGATTCATTTAGTATCTTAACATCCTATAATAGATAAACATATCATAGTAAATGTATAATATAATGATTCAAGTACAATAAAACACTATCAATTTCATCAATCAGCCATAAATAGGCATACATATACTATTTTCATAATAATTAGAATTTAATAGAGGTTACATAGCCATTACTATTTATAAAATATCTTAAATAATAATGTATAAACATGTTACATCTTAGTATAAAATCAAACATATAATATAGTATGTATAATGATACAAATGAGCTCAAATATAGCTCGATAAACTATAAATATATTACTGGAGAAGGTTCCCAATATTTTGAAACAAATAGAAAAGGGATAGCATCATTCAAGTGATTTAATTCCAAACATAGACCTATGGTATCCCACACACATCCCAACTAGAAAGTGGCCTTACCTTTCACGTTAGGGTAGAGAAGAATAATGTGGATATCAAGAATCAATTAGAACTCATGTATGTGTATAATTACTAATAAAAATTTTGTTTTCACAAGAACATGTAATTTTAATATTTTATCTAATGAAATTAGCATTAAAATGTGAAAAAAAAATTATATTCACACACACATTAACAATTAAACAATCTTAGGATACTAGATGATAGGTGAATACATCACAAGGTAGCCACATCTAATAACTTATTTTTTGATATCGCTAAGAAGTATAAAATGGTAAAATTTCCATAATTTAGTATTTAAAACATAAAAATAACATATTCATAGAAACAAAATAATAATCAAATCCAAATAGGTGATGTATTGGGGTAGATGTACGAGTTTCAAGATAGAATGTAACAACCCCACTAGGTTTTACCAGAAAAAAGTAATTAAAAAAAATTAATTAAACATATTCATCTAATAGATTTCACCATGAGAAATTTGACTAACTGATATTTAATTAAATTTATTATATTAGTTAACCCCCTAAGGTTTATATCTAATCCATTTAGTTAATGATCACCATTGAAAAGATATAATAGTTCATGAATAATGCTGGATAAATATTAAAGACTACATTTATTTCATTAAGGTAATAATATAATTACAACCATGGATAATACAACATTATAAATTCTAATATATAAGTAAAATGAATAAATATTATAGTTTTATCAATAAATTGCCTCAATAAATAATAATATAATGATACAAAGTTCTACAAAGCATGCAATTTCCACAAACTCAGGTATTTATCTGTAATCTCAAGTGTAGTCTCTAGTGTATTAATGTTTTAGGAAGAGAGAGAATCATCTAAGTGATTTTTCATACCAACCATAGACCATCAATTTTCCACACTCTCTCCTCACAAGTGAATGACTCTCCCTTCATGGATGGGTAGATAATATTGATGTAGGAATCTATAGTGACAAACTAGAACTCGTGTACTATAAGATAACTAATACACGATGTGTACTATAAATAGATCCATTATAACATGATATTTCACAAACATGTAAAATATATCAAACACTTTAAATTGTAATTTTTAGCTATAAACATTACTTAGGTGAAAGTTTTCAAATAGTTAATGATCTCTAGGATCGGTCAATTTCATACATACCACTCAATTGGATTACACCTCATCTTTCATTAATGGCACTAATTAATGAAGTGGAATCCATCCATTACTTATTTAGTTTTATAAATACTATATTTCATTAATTGTATAAAAATATTAAAAAATAATAGATTCAATTGAAATTATTAGTAGAAATAAAATATGCTAAGTATAGAAATATCAAATGCATACATTTGGTCCATAAAATGTAATGCAATGAATATAATATTTATCTTATTTATTATAAAATAATAAATAGAATCATAAATATTCCTCAATATATACATACCACCTTGAAAATAATTATATCTAGACTACAAGTTAGTCAATACTAGAATGTTACTTGAAATGTTATTTCATCCACGAAATAAAACACTTATCACAATTTATTTATTTTTTCATATTCCACAAATATAATGAAATCCAGTCATATAATAAATTAATATTATCTATAATCAAAATTTTAAATACCTTATATTTAAGTATTTCTAAAATAGTTAAATACACTTTGAACTCAGTAAAAAAAATCAATATACACCCATACATATATATTTGTTTTTTCCATGTAATGTTTTAATCATAATAATTGAGTTTGAATATAGATATATGTTATAAATATAGATTTGAGTTAAACCAAAAATATCTACGTGTGTCCCATACATTTATATATATTCATATGCTCAATTGTGCATAACCTGAATAGATTTACAACTAGTATATAAAGATCCATTATATGTTATACTCTATTTAGTCAAGACTATGTCTTCATAGTGTATCGGATATAATCATTTAAGCATTTATTCATTATCAAATATTTATCACAATACCAATAATTACCAATTTAATGTATTGACTATATATACATAGAATTTAAAAGGTTATCATTTCAAACTCATCCAAATCAAAGATTTACGATTTACAATCAGTCCACAGACTTTTTCAAATTCCATGAATATATTATGTTCAAAATTTTATATACTGAGCCACCTATATCTCAAATATGATAATATCATGTGATTATAAATTATACCTTGGCCAAATATATGCCTCATATAAAATATTAATCAAATGAATACATAGCCCCATCATGATTTGTGTAAGGGTTTCAAAAGAAATTAAAAACCAATATGATTTCATTCAAAATATAGTTCATATACTCCTCAATATATTTACATAATATAATGATTTGATATATATTAAAACATAGCCTATGAATTAAATAGTCCAAGTTGAATCGATAAATACTAAGTAATTCATATATGCCTATGAATACTATGAATTAGATCTTCTGTCTAAGACTTATAAATTTTTCACACAAGTAATTATTCAAATGACTACAAAGACATATAACTTAAGCTCAGCCAAATAAATATTTTCCTTTTGTGTGTGTGTGTGTGTGTGTGTGTGTGTGTCTATATATATATATATACACACACACACACACACACACACACACACAGAGAGAGAAGTATGTATATATGCCCCAGGTCACTAAAATCTTGTAGGGTATATATACATACCCATGTATATATTTATATATGTTTTTTAACATTTAGGTAATCATATAAATGAAATAGACTAATTTCATTCTATTTCCAAATGACTTATACACATAGAAGAAACCCTACCTTGGTTTGTATATTTGAAACCAAAAATAATATATATAAAAAATTCATTGCCAACTATGAAAAAAGAAGTGCTTCTAACTATATTTCAATTCTGGGTTGAAACCTCAAATTTTTTGGCATAACCTATATGGGTTTATTTCGATGTCTTTATATAAATGTTCATATTTTAATTGGTTCAACACATTAAAATTGAGTCTAAGGCTCTATTAAGTCAAGGTATTAATATCGATTAAAAGAAATAGTTATACCCAAAGGAATTATTACTAGGGTTATTTAAAATTTTATCCAAGTATAAATGCATAAAAATTTCTTGAGGTATTCTAAATAAAAATGTAAGACTATAAAAAATCATGCCTTTTAAATTAGGGTTATTGGGTTACATGTAGAGTTCTATGGATGGTTGAGCCATCCATAATGCCCTACATTCATCCCACTCTTTACAATTTCAATATAATTGAAACTTTCTTAACCCCTATATACATTCATTACTAGAACTCATTCAAACTTACAAACAAGAATTTAAATACACCACCAACCTGAAAAGAGCTTTATATGCCAAGTAAGTAAAATTTTTAATCTCCATTTTGCTTGAAATAATTCCCCACTTCTACCTAATATGTTATCATATATCTTGCCCTCACATACCTCTCTTCACTTTCTTTTATTCCATTTCATGATTTTTCTCCTCACACCAACTTCTCCCCATTACTCGTAAAAAAATAATGGCTAATATAATGCATGCATTGAATAAGCTAATAAGACTCAATAGAACAAATAGTCTACCAGCATTTCTCATGCAAAAATATGCCGACTCCATAATGGTTTTCCTAAATGATTATTAACTCAAATTAAAATAGATTATAAACCCTAATTATTTTGAACCTTCTCAATAATAATTAAAATAAACATTATTTACTCCTTATTAATATACATGTTTATTTACCCCAATAAACATTTATGCATTATTATTTATAGAGGGCATCAAACATTATCATTCCATCCAATGTCAACTAAATGACAAGTTCATTTAACATAATGACCTTATGACAAATTAAATATAGCATATGACTATTAAAAGACCATTGAAAATGTTATCAAGTCATCTAATAATCAGACACAATGATGTCCATATAATCATTAAACACTGATATTTTACCTTACATAACATTATGTTTATTTCCTAAGCACTAAGGTTTTGAAAAATTATTAAGTTAATAACATTAATATCATTTTACCATGCCAATTAAATTATTTATTAATGCCTAATAAATAACTATAACTCATTGATGTCTTTCGACAAGTTTATGCAATTATTATAAATGATAGTAGTAACCCTATAAACATAAGTAGTCACTTAATAAATTGATCAAGATAAGTAATATAATATATCTATTACTATAGAATTGAATCCAAATAAAGCATTATTTACACATACATTTAGTTATGTTAAATAGTGGTAAGTTATAACAAGATAGGTAGAAATTTATTCAAACAACTAAGTAATAACATCAACAACTATTAATGAAGTAACAAAACTAGAATAGTGAAATCACACAATCAAATCACATGGTCATTGAACAACAACAAGATCATAGAAGACATGTATAAAAGAAATCAAAATATAATACAACTATCTAACTAAAATAATAATCACAAAATATGTTAAACTATTATGATGTGTGCATGTGTTTCTATTTTTCCTCCTATCATACCCCAAGACCTCCATCTACACCACCTTCTCCGATGATTCCCTCCCTCCATCACACTCTAAGGGATGGATATTTCCCACATCCACCTCACAATGACGAAGATAGTTAGCCTAAAAGATAAATATATCCATAAAATACGATTATATAAACTAACAAACATGATCAAGTACAAAATAGGAAAGTACAACTATCTCATAACAAATCAATCATGTAGATTAAGTAACATATAAATATCCCATTTTCAACATATGACATAAAGCTTAATCTAATAGTAATTAATTAAATAACAACCATAATAATATATGGATCAGAAGGTTTCATCCTAGAGAGAAATTAAGATGTGACATCCTTCCCCCTAAATCTCATCATCATCTTAATGACACTTATTCAACCATAAGTTCTAAATTTAAAATATTATTGAATAGAAAATAGCATAATATGTAATAGGAAATCAAGAAAACAAATGTGTAAATAGCTTTTAAAATGCATCACAGTCTTCCCAAGTAGAACTATCTTTAGAATATTGGTTCCACTAGACCTTAAAATGTGACACTTTTATATTATGCAAATTGGGTTTGTAAGTGTCAATTATTCTGATTAGATCTACCATGACCACCTCAAGATACAGAATGTGTAAATCATTCCAATCCAACATATGTGAAAGATCAACAACATACTTTTTAATATAAAACACATGTAAGACATTATACAAAAGAGATAGAGCTAGTGGTAATGTAATCCTATATGCTATAGGATTGACCACTTCTAAAACCTCTAAGGGTCCCACATATCTAGGTGAAATTTTTGCTGACTTCCCACACTTAATCGATCTTTTTTGAAGCTTAACCCATAGAAACACTTTATCACCTATAAAAAATTGTCTTGTTATTCTCTTTATATTAGCATAAATTTTGTGTCTATCATTGGCCTTGGCCAACTTCTACCTGATTATACTTACTTTATCTTCCATTTCTAAAAGCATCTTAGGTCCAAATAATACCCTATCCTCTAACATATCCAAGCTTATTGGTGTTTTACACCACATTATGTATAATGCCTCAAATGGAGCAATCTTAAATGTTGATTAGTTTGAGTTTTTGTAAGCAAACTCAACCAATGGAAGGTAATCCTCCCACTTATATTGTTGATCCATGTAATACATATAAATGAGATCTACTAATACTTGATTAACTTGATCTATATATCCATCAGGTTTTTGGTGATAAACAGTGTTAAAATCCAACTACATAGCCAGAGCTCAATTAAAAGTCAATAAAAATCTATAATTCATTTTTAGATCCTGATCTAAACTAATCTTCTCTAATAATCCATGCAATCTTTACACCTCTTTCACATATATCTTCATAAGCATAGGTGCATCATCTGTCAAGTTAACTAGTATGAATTAGGCTACCTTGGTTAGTTTTTCAACTACTACCAAGATCATATCATGTCAATTTCATGATAACCAAAACTCTTGGACAAAGTCCATACTAATCACTTGTCACTTCCACTCTAGTATACCATGTGGATATAACAATCCAACTAGATGCACATGTTCATCTTTCACATGCTAACATTCTAAACAACAAGACACAAAATACATTGCATATGTCTTTATCTCTTTCTATAAATAGAGTGGTCTTAGCTTATACATGAGCTTGGTTACACATGGATGTCCTAAATATGGGGAATTGTGTAGTTATTTTAGCACCATGCTCATCAGATTCTCTCTATTAGGCACACACTTCCTACTATTATACATTAGAAGACCATTAGTTTCTATCTTAAATCCTTTATACTCAAGATTTTGAACATTCTTAGATAATTATTTCTTGACTTGATCATAGAATTCATTTTTAGAGATAATTTGATTACTTGATCTCATAAAGTACTCCTAATAGTAGTCATATATACTATGTACATTCTATGGCCTAGATCATCATCTACTCTATTCTCCTTGACTTTGATATAATTAATATCAAAATCATAATTAGATAAGAAATCTAACCATCATCCTTGATTCCATTTAGGTTTGATTGGGTGAATATGTACTTGAGTCCCTAGTTATCAATCTTGAGCTCAAATGGTTTTCCCAATAGATAGTGCCTCTAAACATGCAAGGAATGCACAATTACCATAAGTTCTAGGTCATAAGGTACATAATTCACCTCATACAGATTTATTTACTTGGACTCATAGGCTAAAATTAAGCCATCCTACATAATAACTCCTCTAAGTCCATCCCTAGATGCATTAGTGATCACTGAGAATTGACAGTTAGGATTAGGAACTCTTAGAACTAGCTCTAAAGTAATCCTTTTTTAACTCCTAAAAGGCTATCTCACTCTTGTCTAGCTAGACAAAACTCTGATTCTTATACTAAATAGACTTAGTTAGATTACCTATCTTAGATAAATTTAGAACAAATTTTCTAAAATAACCTACTAATCCCATGAAACTCCTTACCTCATGTGCATTCTTTGACATTGGCCACTCCATTATGGCTCTTATCTTCATTAAATCCACTAAAATACCACATATAAATATAATATGTCACAAATACTACACTTTATTTTGGAAAAGTGCATTTGGATAACTTGTCATATAAAGTATACTTTCTCAACCACTAAAAAACTAGTTCAAGATATTACAAATGTTCTTCCTCTTCCTTAGAATATATGGGGATGTCATCTAGAAAGACCAATATAAAATGACCCAAATAATATATGAACACATTATTAATAAGATTCATAAATGTTGTAGGAACATTTGTCAACCCAAATGGTAATATCATGATCCATATCAAGTTTTAAATGTTGTTTTTAGAATATCTTCATCATAAATTCTCAACTGATGATACCTTGCTCTAAGATAAATCCTTAAAAAGACTATTTTAGCTCACATTTGATTAGAGAGATCATCAATGCCTAGGAATGGATATTTTTTCTTGATCATCACATTTTTTAATAGCCCATAATCAATACACATATTAAGATTACCATCCTTCTTCTTGATAAATATAATTGTTGTACCCCATGGTGACACACTTGGTCAAATTAATCATTTTGCTAAAAAATCTTGAATTTGAGCCTTTAACTCAACCAATATAAAGGTCTCCATCTTGTACAATGCCTTAGACTATGGTTCCAATCTAGGTATGATATTAGTTGATAAATTAGAGTAGTAGTTGAGTGGAAATCTAGGTATTTCTTTTGGAAACGCATCTTGAAAGTTTCATAGAAAAGGATAATCATCAATGGATGGTTCCTTATATTACTCCATCTCATTTGTCTTAATGATAAATTCTTGGCATCCCTTTCTCTAATATTTATTGAGTTGAAAAGTATAAATTTGCCTAAACTTAACTCTTTTTTACTACCCTAAAATTATTTATGATTTCCAAAATCATGTTCACACTCAACCTTCTTCAAATACAAGTCAACCTTATCTTTATTATTCATAAGTGAATTAACTCCTAGGATCACATCATATGACCCTAATGGTGTATCAATGTACTAATATGGTGAATTTAGGAAACCCAATCATAGTTTAAACTAAACACTTGTCAACTTTGATCTTCCACTTATTCTCATATTGTATCGACAATACATTTACCATAACTATATCTTTTCAGTAAAATTTGTAAGCATTCTAGGAGAAATGGAACGTTTGGTAGATCATGTGTCAATCAAAATATAAGTTAGATGATTGAACAAAATAACTGATAGTTATATGGACGAGTCTTTATACTCAACTTGGTGATTGTCAAAAGATACATGAATTAACTATTGAAAAGTACCTTACTAAGGAGTAGAATCCTTATTCTTTGAATTATTTTTAGGACATTATCAAGCATAATGGTCACCTCCATAAATGAATAAACCTTAAACTAATCATTTTTTTATCAAATTTTAGGTTTCCCTTGAGACCTTTCTTAAAACCAATACCATATTTTATGTTCCCTTAACCATTGCTAAATATGGTGTTCTAATTCTTTAACTCACTCTTGGAATTTCCACTCCCCCGCTTCTAGTTCTTATTTTTGAAAGTTGGTTTAGAACTTCCAAACTTATTATTAAAATTATCTCTAAATTGGGTAATAGATTTCAAATTTTGTTCCATATTGACTTCCTTCTTGAAAACCTAATCTATTATAGATGGCCCATGCACATCTACTACACAACTAATTTGGAGTTTTAATCCGATTATGAATTTTTTGATCTTAATACTCTCATCCACCTGATAGTGAGGTACATAATTAATTAGATGAGTAAATTGATCTCAATATTCATTCACTGATAGGTCTCCTTTCTTAAGACTCTAAAAATTTGTAATCTTCTAATCAAAGTACAACTATGGGAGCCATCATGACTTAAACAATGTCATAAACTATTTCTAAGTGTGGTGGTAGAGTTTAGTTTCATCTCAAGCTTCTTATTGACCCACCAATTTGCTACTTCACCAATAAGTTAATATGTTCCCCAAACTACTTTCATGATTTTAGAGTAACTTTGAATCCTACAATATTTTTCCATTTCTATCATCCACACTTTATTTCCATCTCCAAACATAGTTGCATCAAGCTTTGGTGGATTCACTTTTTCATGTCACATGCTAAATCTACATCTACTCAAGCTATTGTATCATGTGGCACTTCCTCATTCCTCTTATTTTGGGTATGTTCCTACCCCTTAGGATGATATTTAGGTTCCTCCTGAGTATTCTCCTATACATGGCCATCCACTTCCTATTATAGGGCCATGATTTAGTTCTTAGTCTCTTACATTGTTGTGAGGATTTGATCCAACTTTGTAGCTTTCTCAGTGGAAAATTGATTTGGAAAAATAGGCTTATTAGTATTCAATGTAACCTCACCTCTTGGTTTAGTGTGAACCATTGTTCTTATTTATTAAAAAAATAAAAATGTTATGTTAGTGGAAACATTATGTCCTAGAGTTGGAGCCTCAACTATGATACCACAATGTAACAACCCCACTGGATTTTACTAAAAAAGAGTAATTTTTTAAAATTAATTACACATATTCATTTAATATATTTCACCATGATAAATATAAGTGATATTTAACTAAATATATTATATTATTTAACCACATAAGGTTTATATCTAATCCATTTAGCGAATGATCACCATGAAAAGGATATAATAATTCATGATTTTTTTGAATAAATAATAAAGACTATGTATACACATACTATTTTCAAACTTTATCAATTATTGATGTTTTCTACCTTGAAATAACATGTTGATTCTGAATCTCTCTAAGTGAATACCCAAAGGGGTGCATAAAGAAATGGGTAGGTAGACTATTAGTGCTTTATAGGATTTTTGTCCCCTTTTACAACTTGTTATATACACACTTGTGTCCTAAAACCATTCCCCTAAGATTTGCCTCGTATTTTAGACCCTTATCTAGCCATTTACCACATTCATTATCCCTTCCCTTTCCTAAACCCCCTTTTGATATTTTACATTACATATTCAGCCCCATCAACCTTATACTAATATTGATAAAACTTATTAGGGTCTAGGTCAACCCTTGATGACCTAGTCTGTGACCTAATTTTATTTTGTCAATTATGATGTTAGGTCACTAGGTCAACCTTGTTATCCTAAAATTATGAAAGGGTTTAAGGTTATATATACCTATATAAAAACATTCATTTCACCATTATTATAGAAACAAAAAGAGTTAATTATTAATTTATACTTATTTACAATTTTATATTCTACCATTCTACTTGAGGTGTCTTAGCTTAGGGTTTCTACTTGGAAAATAATCTTGACTTGTGGAAAAGTCTTGGATACTTTAGACTTTCTTAGTGATCCTTACAAGCCATAACAACCTCTTTTGGAGAACCTTTGGACAAGGGAGAGATTGAGTCTCGATGGGTTCATCTTCAAGGTAAGTATCTATAACTTTCCTCTTCTCTTTAGTAGATATAAGTAGCATAAGTAATGGCTTTTGAATATATTTCTCTCTTCATGAATTAGGGTCTTACCTATACATAGATTAAATAGGATTCTATTATGCATGTTTAATTTTATTATTTACTAACCCTCATTTTGTATCACAAGATTTAGTGAGAACTATATTATACTTTTGCTTTATTCGCTATTATTCTAGTGAATATGAAAACATAGGACCTAATTAGGGTTATTACATTTTTTTCTTGACTGGAGGCTTTGGAACCCTCCCTAGTGATTTTATTGTGGTACAATATCCCTTATATTATCAAATCCATCTTGGTCATGACCTTGATTACATAATGTATCCCCAATCAGAAGTGTAAGTAAGATTTATCTTCTAAAAGATAGGATTGATTCATAGATATGTTGTATTTCCCATTGCATACATTATGGTTAACCCAACATGAATCTAACCCTTACAATTTTTATTTCATTATTTCATTTCTATCATTGTATTATTTTTCTATATTTGTAATACTATATCAGACTAGTTGGTATAGTTGTAAATATTTGTGCATAGGTTTAACACATAGTCATATCAAAATGACTCTTATTTTTTTATGTAGGTATTCATTAGATACAAGTTACTAGATCAAATAGTTCAAAATAATACTCTTATTTAGTCCTAGATAAGCATATAGGGTGGAATATGTTGACATTGTCATCTTATTCTCTCTATTCACATTTAGATCAATAAACTAGGTAAAATAGGTTAACTTAGTCATCTTATTCTCTCTACCAACATTCAAATCAATAAATTATGTTTAATAGGTTGACTTAATAATATTATCCTTATTCATCACATAGGGTTTTATGAAATTGGGTTAAACTAGTTGACTTAGATTGCAATATTTGAAATCAACATTCAAGGTACTTCAACATAGAATTCGTAATCCTAAACATATTCAAACCCACCAAGGCTCCTCTCTTTCCTTTCTCATTCATTTTAGTACTTCCTTTAAGTTATGTTTTGTGCAAGTTAGTAACCTTCAAAATTTTAACCTTATATCCAACTAAGTCTATATAGTCAACTTAGTTTTATAGCTTATCTTGTGTCTAAAAGATTGAGTTGACCTATTGGACTTTGTTCTTAAATACTTTGATTCTACAAAATACTAACAATCCAATCGACTCTATTTTGTGTTATTTGTATATAGTGTCATCTAAACTGACTCTATACCATTCTAAATTTTATAATTAACAATTATTTGCTAGTAATTACTTCACAATTTCATTTTTAGTTGTTTTCATGCTTAGATTAACTCACATAGTCTAACTAGGTGATTTTCCAAATTATCTTTTAGTTACACTATTTTTCCCTTTTTCACACACTACCAAATCACATGATACTCAATGCATTTAATAATTGTCTTCAAAAGGCCTAACTACTTAGATTTCATCACCAAGGGTGAAGTCAACTTGGTTTTCTATCCAAGTATAAATATGTGGTTAATAGTATATATTATCAAATCACCCAACATCCTTATCACTTTAGGATTGTGAAGTGAGAGGGAAGGCCCTAATACCAATATAATACCATTGTGAGCATAGATACCTTTTAGTATGTTTATAAACATCCTGAAACCATCCATAGATTACTTTTTAGTTCCCTATTTTTACCTAACTTTCCTATCACACTTAAATAAATACTTTATAATAATCTAATAACACACATAGGATGACCACTTAGTTAGCATTTTATTTTCAATTGACTACTTTATCTCTAGTCATTGTGTGTTTTATTGCAACAACTTGCATTGGACAACATTAATGAAAGGTTTTATGTTGTGTGCCTCAATTTGATCACTCACATTTATCCAATTCTTTGTGTGTTTACTTTCACTTCATGTATCTTTTATATTGTAAACTTTTACCATGTTTCAAAACACTATCATTCTAGTCGATATAGTCTCTTATAGTCTTTATATTTCTTCCTACCAATAGTACATAGTTGACCAACATGACTATGTCTCCTATCTATGTATTCTACCCTCTGATTAAAATTACTTAATTGACCCAATTGAATTTTTACTCTTCTTATCTCCTTTATATAAGTACATAGTCAATCTAGTCGACCTTGTATCTAATTTCTACCCTTGCTCTTATATTTGGCCAATCTAGTTCTTTGTTTGATTGAATTCTTTTTTGGGCTTAATTATCTATCCCTAATTTTTCTTCCTTATTACTTAAAATTATATTTATTTTCTCAAAGAATATTGAAATCCCCTATTAGAATCTTTTTGGATAATTTAAATCCATTTTGACACTATATGGGGTATTCCTTTCTCCCTTTCTTTACCTTCCAAGAGAACCCTCACTCTTGGAGTACGTCTTTACCTCTTTCATCTATGAATTTTAACATGTTTTAAATCATACCTCAAGATGAAGTAGGTGGATCTAATCTTTTTTATACTTATCAAGATAATTCTTATATTCAATATTTTCAACACAATATGGTAGATATTGACACAAGTCTATCCAACAATTACATTGGTAATCCACCTTCCAATAACCTTCCCTCTAATACCAATTTTAGGAGTCTTCCTATAAACACCAAATTGATAGTTGATATACCTCAACTTCTTTCACAAGTCATACAACAAATGAACACAATCCAAAGTTATAACACCTCTTAAATGATGTAATTACAATGTCATTTGATCAATATGGCTAATCAACCTCCAATTCTAATTTCTTAAACTAATGCAAATTTTATTCCTCCACCTCTTAGAGATGCCTCAAAAAATGTATTCCTTAACCTATAATGAAAAATAAATTCTTAAAAACATAAAAAATGAGCCTTTATCCCCTTTCATTATTTCCATAGATATTGGTAATATCTCTCCAAATATCAAGTATGATTGGACTAAAGACCTTTCATCTTTTCCTAAATCATTTGGAAATATTTATAAAGAGTGGATCCAAGCTAATAATTTCACCACCACTAAAATTCTAATTAAAAACTTCATTGGTGATGTATTATAATGGTGCAATCAACTTCCCCAACATTCCATTTGGCAACTAAAGGATTTATTTAATATTTTAGTTAAATAATTTCAACACAATGACCTTCCTAAAAATTTACATATGCATTTCATCAATTATAAGCAATATCCCATCGAATCAACTCATGATTTTATCAAATGATGGAAATATTTGGTCTATAAGGCTAACCATAACATGACTAATGATAATCTATTTAAATTTTTCATCACTACTTTAACTCCTTTTCTTCAATATAAGGTTTGAAAATTTTCCCCTCAAATGATTAATGAAGATCTTGACCAAGACAAAAATTAATACTTACTCATGAAGTAATTCAAACCTAATACCAAATTTCTTAAGGGATATTTTAAAACTTCTACTAATTCCATCACTAGTAATACTCGTCAAACAAAACCATAAGTTTCCAAAAACAATACTCACCCATTTTCTCACATACTAATTATTAAGTAAATGAAACAATTATTAGTGCCCTTTAAACCCTTTACTTATCCTAATAATCCTCATAACTTGTATGACCCTAATCAATTTTTTTGGTTCCATTCTGACATTGGTCATTCCCATGAAACTTGTAGATAGATTAGTAAATTAATGTTTTCCTATATGCTTGGTGATTCCTTCAATCATGAATCCATGATCCAAATATGTCATCAAGAATACAACACCACTTATCAAAAATGACAAGTTCCCAAGTCTTCTTCTTATAATAAACAAAAATATTTCCCCACATCTACCACTCAAAAACATACCAAGGATGTTTGTGCTATTAATGTCAAATATGACCAATGTTACAATAATTCCAAATATGTTAATGTGGCTAAGGTCAACTATCATCATAAACTAGCTCACAAATTTCCTGTCACTAAGCTTAAAAAACCATCTTTGGAAAAGAAACTTCTAAAAATACTACAAAAACTAATATACTTTTAAATTTAACAAGGAAGCATACCCTTCTTCTGAACTCCTAACCACTTCCATTTCTTAAAAATATACCTCACCTTATAAACCTCACATTGGTTCTATTTCTAAATCCCATTGGAACTTTCTTGAAGAAATTAAATCCATGCCTTTCAAGGTTCCCCTTATGGAGTTAGTTCTTACCTCCCCTTATCATCACAAGTTCCTCATATAATAATTATAATAAATTGGAGATATATCTTATATAGATTAATAACCACCCTTTATTGATCCTCAACCCACCAATGTGCATACCATTGAATCGATTTGTTTTTATTCCAATCCTTCTATTGCATTTATTGAAGAAGACATGATTAATGACAAGATCCTTTTTTGCATCGATGACCCTCCAAAATTCATTAAAGTAGACATTAATACTACCTTTATTCATAAAGTGTTAGTTGATGAAGGGTTCAATATTAATGGACATCTCTGTGGATCATATAATAAATATCATCATAAGAAAACCTACCTAACCTATCATGTATTTTATAAAACTAATCAAAAGCCACTAGATTTTATTTAGCTTCCCCTTACAATCAGACCTAAAACTTTTTGAAATAACCTTATGGTCCTTGATTTGACTCTATCTTATAACCTACTCCTAGGTAAATGGTATAAACATGAGGCCAATCTCAATCCTTGGAGTATTTAATTTCCCAATCCTAAATCTCAATATCACATTCTTACCATTCTAACAATCAATAGTGCTCCCTTACCTAAATTTGTCAACATTAATCTAAACTTATAGGTCACTCTTGTTGATTCAAATGATTATGAACCGAATGAATTTCAACATACTTGCAACACTACAAATTGACTCCTTATATTTTTAAGTGGATTCCTCCTTTATTACCTCATGATCACACTATTCTTCTCATTGATGAGATCATTGATTTCCTCCTCCATATAATGCTCAAGATGTTTCTTACCTAGAAGATATATTTACATGTAATTATTATCAAGTAGTTAAATTAATCAAAGGTCATTTAATCATGTCTCTATTCAAATTAAATGATATAGGAATCTCCCCTTTAGAAACTCCTCTTAAATATCAAGCATGTACCATTTCTCCATCCTACGATGATAACTACATCATGGTTGAAGCTCAATCCCAAGACTTGGATGTTCAACATTATCAAAAAACTTTTGTCCAAATACATGATTTCAATCATGATATTTCTAACATTTTTATGGATTTTAAATTATCTCTTTAAGGTCATGTACCTCCCATTAACTCTCTACTTATTGATACTCCTTTGGTGGTAGAACACTTCCCACCTTATAAAAATTTAGAAATTCATACATCATATCTACCACCTATAGATCCCATCATTACATCCAATTATTCCCCCATTAATAAAATTAATGATACATCAATCTCATCAAATCAACATACTCCTACTCCTGATATTACATTAGATACCAAGGCCATTGATGTCCATTAAATACACTCTAAATATGATCTCCATAGTAATAACATTATTTATATCTAAGTAGATGTCAAGTATTATGGTCCTCTTCCCAATTTTATTATGAATGAATCCATTCTTGAATTACTTTATTTTTGAGAACCTCAACTTCCTCAATAATATAAACTTGATAATTTTAAAACCAAATCCCCCTATTTCAATAATTTCATCACTATCATTGAACATAATTCAACTCCAATTTATTATTTACCTAATGCACCATATCATTTCCAAGATGACAATTTTATGCTTATAAAATAAACTACTCACATCAAATATGGTACTCTATTATAGCCTCAACCAATTACAGTTTCTCATGAACTCACTCCTACTATACATGATAAATTTATCTTTTTTCCAATAAATATGATGAGATATTTTCCTAGTCCTATGAGGACACACTAGGTTTTTACCCTAGCATCATGGTGCACAATATTATCACTTATCCCATTGCCAAACTCATACGATAAAAGAAAAAAAAATTTCCACCCCAAATTTCCACCTTATGACATAAATAAATTGTCAAGATTCTTGATGCTAAGTTTATCAAACCCATGGACTATTCTAAATGTGTTTATAACATATTCCTTGTTTAGAAAAAGGTCACCATGGTCATTTTCAATTTCATTTATTTACATAATCTTAATCTTGCTTGTTTCAAAGATAATTTACCTCTACCTTCAAGAGATTCCATCATTGATTCCACCACTAGTTATGAAATGTTGTCTCATATAGATGGTTTATTAGGTTATAAACAAATTCACATTTCCCCTAGAGACTAAAATAAGATAACTTTCACCATGGAATGGGGCATTTCTTAATACGTAAAAATTCCATTCGGCCTCAAAAATGCTAGAGCTACCTATCAATGGGCAATGACTCACATATTTCATGGTCTTATTCATAAAATTATAGAGACCTATTTGGATGACCTCATTTATATATCCAAATTTCATAAGACTCATCTCTTTGATATTGTTATCATATTTAACTGCTTCCTTAAATATAAAGTTAGACTAAATCCTTACAAATGTGTTTTTGGTGTCACATCTGAAAAACTATTAGGATTTTTAGTATCTCTCCTTGGCATCAATGTCAACCCCACAAATATTAATGTTATCATCAACATACCCATCCCTCAATCCATTTTATACATTTTCACTTACCTTTATAAAATCAGGCAATTTGATGATTCATTCTTGAAATGGCTTACCATATTTATTTAATTAATTTTCTTCTTAAGAAAGGTAATTCCTTAGAATGGATGGATCCCTATCAAAAAAAATTAATAATATGAAATAATCATTACTTAACCCACCTACTCTTTGTCCACCTTTAAATCATTGACCATTAATCTTGTATACCTCTTCCACACCCATATCAGTTGGGGCAATGCTTTCCCAAAAAGATGATACTAGAAGGGAATATGTCATATAATGTATTAGTTGAGGCCTCATAAATTATTACAAATGTTATACTAAATTATAACATGATTACCTCACTATTTATTTTTCCATTGAAAAGCTACAACATTATATGCTTTATCAAACCACTTACATTATCATTCATTCTAATCCCCTTCGTCACTTCTTCCCTAAAGCCTTTCTTTCCTAGAGATAGAATTTCCAAGTGTGTGGTCCTCTTTATAGAATTTTATCTTCATATTATTACCCAAAAATATGTCAAAGCACAAATAATTATTGATGAACTTACTTTAGCTCTTGTGATAGCCATTAACCACCTTTAGGATAATCTTCTTTTTTTATTATTTTTGGAAAACTAGGGTTTAGTTCCTAAACAATAAAAGGGCTTGATTAAAGGAAAAATGTAAACAAGTGTAGTAAAATAATAAATTTTTATAAATTTTATCAAATCAATGACATAGGTAAAATAAAATACTTTTCTGGAAAACTAGGCTAAAAAAAATGATTCAGAGGTTGAAAACTATTGTGCAGGACTGGGAAGATGTCAAAAACCTAAATCTAGCTTTTATTCAATTAAAGGGATACGAGTGTATAAAATTAGACACTTTGGTGTCTCACACTATTATCTAATTTTTTCCTTATTGTCCAAATCAAATTTTGGTTTTGGATTATGGATGGATGTTTTTATCTTTCTACAATTACCTATATGTGACTTTGTATAACTTATTTTCTTCCAAAACCCTAGGAATATCTACACACATGAAAAAAAATATATATCAAAAGTAAATGGGAAAAGAAATTAGGTTGGGTGAATTATGATCACATGATCTAGAACCCCTGTTGTCCTAATTACTACCTACATTAACCCTCGAGCTAGGGTCTTACATCAAATTTAGTTCTCTCTTGGGGAACATGCATAATCAATATGCATGATAGATGCAAAACTAAACTTTCACCTAGGCCCTTGCTTTATACACCATGTAAATATATGTGTGATGTAGAATTTTGAGATATACTATTAACTAATTTTAATTATTTACTATGCTAAAGTAGTAAGTGATAGATATAAAATGCCTTGTGAATTCCTTTATATAAGAGACTCTTTATTTTTTTATTTAGGATCTTTATTTGCATTATATGACATTAAAAAGACAAACAAAACTTAAGGGAGGGGTAAATAAGGGTTCAGGACCTCTTGTGTGAAGATAAATTACCATTGGTAATCAAAAATGCAAAAGTATAAGACCATTAAAAATGAGACACCCTAAAGTCTAGCGCTATAGTCCAATTCTAACACTTCTATCCTATAAGCCCAAGACTTGGGTGAATAAGATTGTCATGGTGAACACTACCTAGATAATATGGAATGACTGGTCAAAAGGTTCTAGATGGTTGGTTATAAATAAAAAGGTGACCCAAATAAGAAACAAGACCAAGATAAGTAAAATTAAATACATGAATAATGCAAACAAGGCTTGTATTCTCTAGTCAGAGTCTCCTATAAAGAGGATCATGAAAAGAAGTATTATGCATGGTTTCTTGACCAATTTAGGGTGTATACATTTCCCCCTTTCTATTCCAGTGATGCAATGAAATCAAATACTAAAGTAAAATAAATAAGAATAAAATGCATACCTAAACCTACCTATATGAAGATGAATGTGCTGCAATGATCTAAATCACTTCCTAGCCAGGGAAGTGAATGGAGTTATGAATAGTTCTTAGAAATAGAAGGAATCCATAGAGCGGATGCTTCCTATACTAAATCTAAATGTGGAATCCATGTAACATGGAAGAAAAAGGCAATATTTACCCCTATGTTGAATCAAGATAAAAATGAGGAATACTTGGGGGCCCAAAACTAATGTTTGTCCTCTATCCCACATAAAATCATGTAATCTAAAATGTGTGTATAAAAATTTTTATGATGTTAAGAGAAAAATTTATCATACCCCCACTCTAAATATCTAAAGTAGAACTAATAAACTCTTGGAGGTCTAAAACCAATTTCTATCCTCTATCTTGCACAATCTCATGTAATATGGGTTTGAGTCATATAATGTAACAACCACTATAGATAGCTATGCAATCCATATTAGTGATAACTTAGGTATATATAGATGTAATATAAATCTCTACTCAATGTGTAATAACAGAATGGAATGTCTAGCCATTCCATTTGTATAATCTTGAATGATGAAGAACATGAAAATCTATGTCATGCCCCCAAATATGGTATGTGAGTGATGCATATATATAATATAGTAATCACATGTGATATAACATATTTTGGCATTCCTCATGTGAAAAAATAGAGATCAAAGTACTCTAATTTTCACTATGCCTATAATCTTATATCTAATTATGTAAGTATGACATGTTATATGAAGTTATATGTGTGAGATGTGTAGTATGTAAATGCCCCTAAATCTAGTATCAGAGTCTATATCTATACCAAAATCATTATGAATCCATATAATTTGAACCACTATACCTGAATACTCTGTGTTCTTGTAAGTTAAAATCATTATAGATCCATATGATCTAAACCATTGTATTTAAATAGTTTGTGTATCTATAATTCGAAGGTATATCCCTTTGAATGTCTTGAGTAATGTTGAGTGACTGATATAATTTAAACCACTATATATCTTGACTAATCTAATCTAAATCTAATAATCTAAATGTTTGATGTGTAAGAACCATGGTGTATCCACTTATGAGAGTGAATGGGTATGTTGGGTAAGTGTAGAAATGGGAATAGTATGAATGATGCCCCCCCTTTTGGGGAGAGGGATGAAATATGTGATAGATGAGGTTAGCCCAAAAGTGATGACTAGTGGCATAATAATATAAATAAGGTTGGTATGTTGTGAATGGATTAAGAGTTTGAATAATTAGATTGAGTTGTTGAAAGTGAAACATGTTCTATTTAGTGAGCACCAAAGTGTGTGTCTGGGTATGGGAGAAATATAGAGATGTGCATGCCATAGTATGTAGATGAGGTAGCAAGAGTGTGAATCATGAGTGATGTCAAAGGTATCATTTTCATGATTCCATGGAAATAAATGTTTTAAAAATTAGAGTTATGGTGTTTGAGTTATGGGAAAAAAAAGTATTTTGTTTTGAATGAAAATGTTGGTTAATATAGGAAATTGGATTGATTCTTAATTCATTTGTGTATTGACTAGGTTGAGATTTTGAGCTCTAGAGTGAGAAAAATTCTAAGGAGACTAGCACCTACCTTGACCTAATTTCAGTAGTTGGTAGTCCAAGTTCAGGTTGGCGATGATGTGAGCCTACTAAGTAACCTAAGTGTTTGGTTTCTATCAGTTGTTTGTCCTATTTTGGTATTTTTGAGGGGTTTAAAAGTAGCTTAGAAAATAATTTCTAGTTCTGGCAGTCATGTCTTGTATCCACTACTCTTATCCATGTTTCAATGCTCCTGTCCAAGTTTCAACACTCTTATCCAATGTTATTGTCCTTTCTATAGTGTTGTTTTCCAATAGGTAGGATTTTATAAGATACTACTTTGATACTTATTATTTTTTCTTGAATTTTAACTTGGTATCGTTGACTGATGTATATGTTATTTTTGGTGATGTAGGGTGACATGTGGATAAGATATTTTCATAGGGGCTAAGTGATGGAGACATTAAGGTTTTTACCATTGTATTTTGATGAGATAACTATTATGAATAGGGTAAGGTTGGGTCATGTGTGTGACCTAGGCACAGTATAGTGAGATCGTTATCTAGAGACCACCTTAAGTGAGAGGTATAATGTGGATACATGTAATTTATAGCTTTCGATAGGGGATATTACTATAAATTTAGATGATGTGTGTCATTTATTACATTTACTTGTTAGTGGGTAATGAGTGATGGTATATTATGACATAGGCATTAATGCGATTGATTGTGCATATTTGTATTTTATTGGTGTGCCTTTAGGTATACATCATATAGGTAGTGATAATGATGTGCTATTATTAGTTACTATAAATTATAGTGTTCCATGCTTGCAAAAGTGGTTAGTTATTTTTTTAGCATATTTTATTGATGTAGATGGGAGTGAAGTATCTATTTCATATAGGATGTACAATATTTTGTGTAGTGTGGAGTTATATGGAATTATATTCTTATGTGGGAAGAATATTTTAGACTACCTATGTAAGGATCTCTATATGTATACATAGGGTTTATTCAGTGGTGGGGTGAGCATGGTGACCCTATTGCATTGTTGGGCCTATGAGCACATAGAAGTTATGTAGTTGACTAGATTATAGAGGGAATAGTGGGTACCCCTATATCCATTTGAAGAGTCATGGATGAGTACATTGGCTATTTAATCCATTGGGATGGACCATTATAGGTTTGTTTTAGATAGATTAGTGGTTGGTAATATCATATAGAGGCCTTATAGAGGATTTCTTAGTTGGGTAGAGGATAGAGTATAATTGTGATATATGAGGTTGAGTTGTTGGATACATGACCACTAGGTTGGAGCATATGAACAATTTCAATATGAGCATGTGACTAGATAGTTTTTGGTATCACAAGATGTGCCCCCAACAACATGGGTATGGGTGAGTAGTGCATAAGCATCTATGAGAGTAGGAGCTCATATGAGGCCTACTAAGTTTGACCTTACACAAACCTTTGGATGCAAGGGATGTGGCCATAAATATTATAGATGTGGATGATTTTGGATGTATAGATGTGTATACTACATGGTGGACTAGGAATTAATGGAGGGGATGTGCTAGAGTATGAGGATCTTGAGCCAATCTAGATGATGAGAGGAATATAATGAATACATTTTAATTATGTATAAATTTGATCTTTTAGTTTGATTTCAAATAATATAGCTAATTTAGTGTCATAATTTGTGCATAAGTGAAGTAGGAGGTACTCAGGATGGATCATAGGCTAGGACAAGAAATAGAGATGATGGTTATTGAGAGACCATAATTGAGTCGACACTCTGAGAGCTCACACAACATGTACCTAAAAATGCAAGGGAGGAAGGATTAATAAAGTGAGTGACAGTCATAGTCAGTATCCATGCCCATTTATTTGATAGGGCTGCTATAAGAATAGTTACATATGTTAGGGAAGCAAGAGATAGAGATGAGTTAAGAGATAAGATAGATATGCATAGGATGTCTCCAACTAATTTTGGATCTACTAGCATGAGGAACATGGATGACTATAAAAATATTTAGAGGAAATATGTAGACTTGTGTGAGGATAATGTTTGGATACTAGAGCAAGAGAGTCATTGTAAGAGGCATGTGGCAGCTCAAGGAGGTGCAGGGCCATCAAGTGCTAAGGTGGATTATGGGACTAGTACTAGTGGGGAGAGTGAGACTGAGAGTGAGGGCATGATTCCCATCTATAACTAATTCTAATTGATACTAATATATATTTTTGAAAACTCATTATATATATGGATACTTGTTTTCTTTTGACTCATGCATATTATGTTATGGAATTTATGGTATATTGGTATATTTATTGTAAATGGTTGATAAGAAATAGCTCATTTGGAATTGATGTTAAGGTTGCATATGTTTTTGTAAAATGTCATTTAGGATGTTATTTTATTGTTGTTGATATGTTTAAGTGTGATGTTAGTTTTTATTTTGAATCATATATGAGTAAAATACTTTATTATTGTGTAATTGTTAAATTTATTTGATAAAGTGAATTGGTTTTAAGATTGGTAAATTAGGATATTGATAAGGTCAGGATTTGGTTTAGTTGGTTTAAATAGGGATGGTTATTTATAACTAAGAATGTTATTTATAAGATATCACTCTGTGCATATCATCCCCATGATTGATATATCACTATCTGAACCTTGATGACCAAGTAAAAAAATGACCATACTACTCATGATGTGTAGGAAGATGCCCTATATATGATGTTGTATATGGTGCAATAATTGGATCTATACATGGAGGCTTTGTAATATTCAATCTTAATGTATGTGCAATTGAGACTATGTGTTGTGAAGGAGGTTCATCTATTTGCAATCATAGTGGATTGATATGTGAAATAACACATTCTGGCCTCTGTTTTGATGTGTATGATTGAGCAATAGATCAAGATAGAATATAACTTGAGATGGGTGCTCATCTAATCTCAATCATAGTGGGTTGATATGTGAGATAGGTCCACTAAAACTTTACTATAGTTAATATCTACCTAAATGTGTACTCTATAATGTGGGTTCATCTAATCTTAACCATAATGGGTAGCTACATGAGATATGACCCTAAAAACTCTATTGTGGTGCTTGTGACTATGATAGATATGTATATGGAACTATAAAATGTACTCTTTGGACTTACTACTATATATAGGTTATTCTCACTTTATTTATCTCTAAACCCTCTAAGTAGGTAGGATAAGAGATCTGTTATAAGGCTCTGTCCTAGAAACTGCATTACTCTAATGATGAGTAACTGATGATTCCTATAAAGGAATGTCTTGGGATGACTTAGTCATGGAGGAATGAGGTCTGTGAATCCATGATAGAAGAGATCTTGGTGGCCCCTATATGAATGCTATGATTCTATTATCAACACATGTATTAATGTAATCCCTAAGTCTATAACAATCATTATTTCTATGTCCATGGATATGACAATAGTTATCAAAGGGTTGATGTGGCTATCTATGTAAGGATTAATCTCATATCTAGTAGTGTTTATAGTATGATATATGGGCTATCCCACTCTGAATCAAACTATAATGGTGCCCTATTGTTATTCTCTATAGTGCATACTGTAGGTGTTACTCTAGAAATTGGCTCTCTATTCTTAACAAGTTGTTTTTATAGTTGTGGTCTCCTATATTGTTTAGGAAATGGTGGATATTGTGTGTTAGAAGATATAGATGAAGGTAATGCTATAAAATCTAGAGTAAGATGATCAACTAAATCTACCTCAATCAATCCCAATTTTTTCTCCAATGCTAAAACTGTATAACATAAGTGACTGAAAGAAGACTCTATCTAATATAATATATTATCTAGGAGAGGTTGGTGAATCCCTTTAATAAATATATTTTGAACCTCTAAATTTGTTATTTTATAGATCAAATATAACATGGAAGTCTTAAATCATAAGATTAATCACTAATTGGCTTTGAAGGATTCTGATGCAATGCATCAATTTTCTCATAAGTAATAAAAGGGCCCATGTTTACTATGTAATATCTAAGAAATTCCTCCTATAAGTCATAATATGTAAGGAACCAACAAGGAGTAGATGAAAGAACCAATTCTATGCATCACCTACTAATGTCTACTGGGATAGGTTCAATAGATTAAAAATACTTATATGAGATAGTAAATCCTTTTGAAAAGCTTTAAGGTGCACAAATGGATTCATAGTTACATCAAATTGAGGAAACGATGATATCTAAAAATGTTTATGAAATGAAGCTTTGATAGATGTTTTTATAAGAGGATTACCATACAAGTCATCAACATCCATCCAAGACTTATAAGCCTTGTTTTCCATATTAAGGAGATGTACTTGGTGTTTTAATTCACTAATTGCATGCATTAAATAAATAATCATTTTAGATGGTATATTAGTCTCTTTAACTGGTTCATTTAAACATTGAATTTGATCATTTATTTTAGACATGGGAATGCTAAATTTACAAATTATATCATAGAGAGGAGGTGTGCTCACTTGAACCTTTAGAGGAATGGAACTTAGAACTTAGTAAAGGGATGTGGGCTAGCATTCTCTTTGGGTGAAGACTAATAAATGGGTGATATTGTAGTAGGGGTGGCTTGGGAGATTCACTGGTATATCTTTTATTTAGTGAATCAAATTCTAATTTAATATAGTATGTGATGTTATCATTGACATGTGCATAATTTGAAATAGAATCATGCATACAAGTAAAAGAAACATTTTATAATGCATTATGTTTGAGAGAAGTGAGAGAAAATTTATCAGTATGAGATGCATTTTCTTCTTCACTATGTGCATAATAGTCATCATTATTCCATGCATTATCATAATCAAAATTTTGTTCATATTCACTTTCATTTTCATATTCATTTGCATGTTCACTATCATACTCATTATGAAAAGATGTTAATTTTTTTTTAATATGTAATAAATTGTCATGTGAAATTGGAATACTATTTTCATCTATGTTATCCTTGGATGGAGTGTATGAATTATTTTCATTTACAATATGAGAAGTAAAAGTAAGAGAGTTATCATTTAGACATTCTTTAGTAATTTTTTGAGATGACAAAGTAGAGATAAGAACATGAGATGGAACATTTGAACTATTCATTGGAATTTTTATTCTATTGTGTTTATATTGTTGTAATTTAAACATAGAAGTAGCAAAAGAGAGAGAGATTAGGTTCAAATGGGATCAAATTATCAACAATGAGAGATTAAATTGGAAATGCATAACTAATTTGTACATTTGATGTATTATGCATAGGATAATGAGGTGAAAAGTAACTTTCAAATTTATCAAAATAATTTTCTATAGAAGAGGGAAGGAAAGAGACAGGTTTAAGAGAAGAAGATGCATCTACTTCTTCATTATCACTTTCATGTGAATCATCATATTTCCCATTACAATAGTAGTAAAAATTTTCATTGTAGATGAAATTATTTTCCACTTTTTCAGCTAATGTGCAATTTTTCAAATTTGTCCATTCATTGTCATAATTATGAGAAAAATTTAGAAAATTATCTATAGGATGAGAGGGAAGAAGTGCCTTAGTGGCCATTTTATTTCTTTTACCAAGGATCATATGTAAAATTACTATTAAGAAAATAATTGAGAAAAAAACTACTAACATAGAGATTTTGAAATTATTATCGATACTTGACACAATTTTTAAAAATTCCAAAAAATATATCTAAAAATTATAAAGAAGGCTTAGGTTTGAGGACCTACTTTGGAAATCTAGTGTTTTAGGTTGGGGTTTTATAATTTTTGAAAATTATTACAATTATTTAAATTATAAATAAATGAACAAAAATTTATACAAAAATCATAAATTTGAAATTGAATTTTTGCACAAAAATATGAAATAAAAACCCTAAGGGTACCTAGTGTTTGAAATTTATGTGAAGTAAGTCAGGTTCACCAAATCTTTTATTAATTTTTGGAAACTAGGATTTAGTTCCTAAGTAATAAAGATGCTAGATTAAGGGGGGAAATGTAATCAAATGTTTTAAAACAAAATTTATATCAATTTGATCAAATCAATTACATAGATAAAAGAAAAGACTTATTTGGAAAAACAAGCTGAAATAGATGTTTTAGAGGTTGAAAATTGTTGTATAGGATTGGGAAGATGTTAAGAACTTGAATCTATAAATTTTTGGGTAAAAGGATAGGAGAGCCAAATATTGGACACTTTGGTGTTCAACACTGTTGTCTATTCTAGTGTTGTTCTGCAAATCAAATTTTGGTTCTAGATTCCTATGTGGTCTAGTTCTTGGGTCCTATAGATGTATTTATCTTTTTATGATCACCTACATGTGATGTTATATAAAATATTTTATTAAAAAAACCTAGATCTATTTATGCACATAAAACAACAAATATATAAAAATTAAATGGGAAAAAAAATTAGGTTAGGAGAAGTATGATCACATGATCTAGAACTATTATTATCCTAATCACTGCCTACATTAAACCTCAATATAGGGTCTCAAATCAAATGTATTTATCCCTTAGGGAACATGCATAATCAACATGCACCATAGATGAAAGAATTAACTTTATTTTAGTCCCTTCCTTGATCAATCATGAAAATATATGTGTGATGTAGAATTTTGAGCTATAATATTACTTGATTTTAATTAATTACTATGCCAGAGTAGTAAGTGCTAGGTATAAAATGCCTTGTGAAGTCCTTTGTACATGAGTTTCTTGATATTGAATTTGGAAGATTTATTTTCATTAGTTGAAATCCAAAAGACAAAAAAAAACTTAAGAGAGGGGCTAATAAGGGTTTAGGACCTCTTGAGCAAAGAGAAATGACCATTGGGAATCAATAAAGCAAAAGGAAAAGAGAACCAAAAATGGGACACCCTAGGGTCTAGTGCTATAGTTTAATTTTGGTTTTCTTATCCTATAGGCTTAAGACCTAAGGGAACATGATTGACATGGGGAACACTACTTTGCTAAGGTGGAATGACTGGTCAAAAGGTTTTAGATGATTGGTTTTAAATAAAAAGGTGACCCAAGTAAGAAACAAGACCAATATAAGAAAAATAAAATACATGGCTAGTGTCAACAAGGATCATATTCTCCAGTTAGAGTATCATCTAAAGAGGATTATGAAAAGACATGATATGTGTGGTTGCTTGACCAATTTAGTATGTATACACTTCTCAATGAATATATTATCTACATTGAATGTCTCAACTAAGTCATATCCATTAAAGATTACTTACACAACTTTACTACTAACCTAGAAACAAGTAATCTAAACGAGTCCACTATCTTCCTTGATAATACTAAACCAAAAGTAGTTATTTAGTAACTTCCCAAAATTAATGTCAATTTACATGAAGATACTTGGACCCTTCATTTTGACTGTACTAAATACCTTTAAGTATCTATGGTAGGTTATATTATTATAATCCCTCATGATAAAATTATCTTGTTGGCATTTCAACTCACATTTGATGTCACTAACAACACATTGGAGTATGAAGCTTTAATCTTGTCCATGTGAGCAACCTTGATCTAGATATCCAATATCTTCATGCTTTATATGACTCCCAACTTATTTGAAGCCAAGTGAATGGTTATTACCAATGTAAAATTGAGAATCTCATTTGTTATCATCAAATCACAACAACCCTCACCAAATATTGTATTTCTTTCACCATTGAGCCTCTCCCTTGAGATCAAAATTTTATTACCAATTCTCTTACTTATTCAGCATCTCTTTTTCATCCACACCAAGTTATTATCTATCCTAGTTTTCTTATCCAAATAAGAAAATCCCCATATTCTATTCAACCATAAGATTCACTTATCTACCACATCGATGCCATCACCTTTCAATAAAACCCATGGTATAAAGATATCATTTAATTTATATAAAATCAAACTTATGCTCTAAACCTTGATTCTCAAAAAAAGACTTGGATTCAAAAATAAGATGTTAAGTATGTATTTTGGTATAACATCCTATATTATCTCAATTTTGAAGGTACTTTGCTCCATTATGTTATTAAATATGAGTTTCATCCTCTTCTCAAAAAAGTACATGGGGGAGTTTAACAATGGTTATTATAGCGTACATGCTACAACTGAAAAATGCTTACATATGGGATACTTTTGGCCCATTATTAAAAAGGATGGCAGTAAATTTAATGAAAAGTTTATGCCTTTTTAGCTTCATGATGATATAATTTCTTCACCTCCAGCCAAGCTTCAAATCGTAGAATCTCCCTAGCCATTCTCCATGTACGGATAAGATGTCTTGGGAAAATTACCTTGATCTAAAGATGCACATGTCTTTATAATCACATCCGCATAATATTTTACCAAATGGGTTGAGTTTATGACCATCATCAATGCTACTAGTGTATGCAATCATAAATGTATCATATCTATGAATTAATCCTAGATCACACCTACACTTTTTATTGGGGATACACATGTTAAGTGGGAGCATGACCAATATGGGGATCTAATATGCCTGATTAGGAGACCACTTGTATCACTTATCACAACACATCATGCTATGAAGTGTTCCAAAACCTAAAATTTAACACAATCACACAATAAGCCTAATGGAGTCATAAGGTTTTAAATGTTCACTTTACTCTAATAGAAATAAATTAAAATCTAATCTAGTGCACACCAAAGATTGTGGCTCAAAGTCAGGGTTAGAAACAATAAAATAAACATGTATAGGGAACTTTAATTAAATTAAGTATGAGTAACACCCTAATACATAAAATATGAAAGATATTATTATTCGATCCAACACTTATGTTAATTCTATATACTAAAAGAGAGGAGAACAAAGTTAGATTATATTTACATAAATGTGAACGCATCAAGACTCAATCTCTCCTTTGTCTAAAGGGGATTCTCAAGAGATTGTTGTGGTTTATAAGGATCACTAAAAAAGACCAAAGTATCTAATACTTATCCACAAGACTAGATTCTTCAAAATAAGAAAACTTAGCTAAGTCTCCCTAAGTAGAATGGTGGAAGAGAATATTTTGAAGAATAAAAAGAGAATAATAACTCTTTATTGCACATATGAATAATGACTATAATGATCTTGTATATATAATTAGATCTTACCCTAAATCCTTCTATGAACATCAGCTATATGGGGTCGACCTAGTGTGTTTTTAGGGATAATTTACTAGTTTTTTGCTAGTTTGGATGAAAGGATAACAAACCAAGAAAGTAAATAATACCACTAAATTGTATTAGGTCAACCTAGTTGACCTAGTATAATTGATATTCTAAAAGGAGTTTAAGATAATAAAATGAGGAATGAAAGGGGAAAAGACTAGAGGAATAATAAAGGGAGGAGACATAGATTAGGGAATGGTTTTTGTATTTTTTTGGATTGATAATAATGTGGAAAAAAGAGAAAACTATCTTGAAAATCACCAAAGGTCTACCCACCCCTTTCCCAGTGCACCCCTTGGGGCATGCACTTAGAGAGATTGAGTCTCAATGGATGTAAAGCATTAGTAATTGATAAAAGTTAAACATATTATGTGTATACATATGCTCCACTTAAAGCTCATCACGTGTTACCAAGGTGTAATAGGGGATGGTGCTTTGAGAAAGAACATAGTAACACACACAACACTGATGGTAAAAAAAGATTGCAATATTTTAAATAAAAAATAATTAAAATTAAATGAATGAAAGAGAAATGAATATCAAAAAAATTAAATGATGTATACCTTGAATTACCTTTACTGTGGTATGGTTGTCTATTGTGTTGTTAGTTTTGATTGTGCAAGGTATAGAGACTACTTTTGACAAACCTAAGAATACAAAACTAAAGAGAAAAAACAAACAAATTCAAGAAAAGCCAAGATATTTGGTTTTATGAACATGGGACATACTTGAAAAATTTGGCAAGTTGGGGTGATAGGTGTTATGTTAGACCAAATGACCAAGTCAAACAATAAGAGTAAATCTGATAACCAAAAAGCTAAGGCTACTAAAGACTAAAAAAATCAAAAAAATAAACCTTAAGTAAGAAATGAAAACTCACCAAGTCAAACCAAGGATACATGCCAAATAGGATGGTAAAAAAACACAAAGTAATGGTAAAATACTAAAAAAATGGTCAAACAATGTTGATGAGTGAGTAGTAACAATCCACATCTCACTGAACAATGAAAAAAAAGTGCATAAAAGGGAAAACAACATTGATGAGTGAGAAGTAACAAGCCACCCTAATTGAATAATGGAAAAAGGGTATTAACTCAGGTGTCTATAATAACAAGATAGTAAAATCATGATAAATGGTAAAAAGAAGGTAAAGTAAGTATAGGAAATGTAAAGTGATGGTGTAAAGAAAGAAATCCATAGTTGATCAAACATGTTTTTTCACTCTAAGGATAGATAAAATATAAACAAAGTAATGGTATCATGTTTTTAAGAGGTAAATAAGAAGGAATTAAATAACAATGGAAAATAGATTTGGAATCACAATCTATATATCAAGGGGGAAATGAAATGGGTGAAGGGGAAAATGAATAAAAAATCAAGGTAGAAGAACTCTTTATAAAAGTTAAGACACTCAAATTAGGTTTTTCAAAACAAAATGACTTTTGAACTTAAGGACTATGAATAATTTCTCTTGGCCATATAAGTCTTAGGTAAATAAATGTAGTATATATATCATCCCATGAAAGCTAAATACATGAAAAGTAAAATGGACCTACCTCCCCACAACATGTTCCCCATTCTTCAAGACCCCTTATAGAGCTATCGATCTATTACAAAGATTAGGTACTTACTTGAGAATGTAGGTAGCACCATATATTTTTTTGAAATAGCCTATTATATTCTACTAGCCTATCTTACCCCGAAGGACTTTGTTTCTATGTGAAGCTAACTATGGAGTTTGAGATTTGATTGGAGATAGGAGATATAGTTGTAATCACATATTTTGGTGTGAATTTCACTTTTAATAATTTATATATTGAATTTTCAACATCACTACCTTTTTATTCAAATGTTTTAGATTTTAACTTTCTTGATGGCTTTTTCTAGATTCTTCCTCCATATAGATTTAGAAAACCAAACATGGGTGCTACAAATGAATTTCATTTGAATACTTGGGACAAGGTTTCTAAGAGAGAGAACTTTAAATAACATGGGGTCTAAAAGTCACATAAATCAAGGTGAAATAAAAGTAATATCTTGACTTTGACCTTATTTTAATCTAATATAGAGATGAAAGGAAGGGAAAATCAAGAGGAATGACACATGGAATAATTTTAAATTACTTCAAATTGTAAAAAATGTGACAAAATGAAAAAATAAGGGATACAATGATAGTAAAGTGTGATTTCTTATCATAAAAAAGAGGGAAATGTAAGAAAACATGCTAACATAGATTGTTGTGTAGATTTCATCTAGCAAAAGAAACAAAAACTAAAGATTGAGAACAAGGATCAAGAACATGAAAAGATGGTAATTTTATGGGGAAGGTCAATTAATATCCTCAATCTTACAAAGAAACTCATAAAAGAGAGACCCATGAGGTTTTTTATAAGTAAGAGAAAAAAGTAAACCAGAGGATGCCAAAAAAACATTGGTAAGTAGAAACATGATAAGATAAAATATGGTAGTTTTGTGAATAATTTTGGGTCTTATCCATAGTATTACAAATCAGCTCACAAAATAAAAACCCAAGGGGTGTGAAAAACAAGATAAAATGAAATAAAATAAAGAAGACTATGGTACATCAAGAAACCAAAATGCCAAAAGGGAGGACTAAAGGTTTGTGAAAGGAAGGAAACAACTATAGAGGGAGAGACCCATGCTTAGGTAATTTGAAAAAAGTGTTAAATAGATATAGATATAAAACATGACAAGAAGTAAATGTTTAGGCAAAGTACTTTTTAAGGAATTGAGCATTGGTGGGCTCTTTGAAAACATGGCATTCATTAGGCTGAAGATGGTAAGTGCTTGGACTAACAATCTCTTTAACTAAATATGAGCCCCAACATTTTTAGGAATATTTACCTTATTTTTCATGGGTGTAATTTAATTTAAGGAAAAGATCACCAACATTAAAAGTATGTATTTTAACACATTTATTATATTGTCATGTGATAGGAGCCTTATATTGGTAGTTATATTGTAAGGTAGAAAAATGATGTTCATCAAAAAGATCAAGGGCATGAAGGCAAGCTTCACATAATTATTCATCAATAGTAATGACATGAAGAGATATACGAAGAGAAGGAAACTCAACTTGTAAATGAAGGACTAACTCAAAACCATATAATAGAAAAATGGAGTTTCCCCAATGATAGTGTGTATGCTAGTCTGATAGGCTCAATTACAAGGTAAAGATGAATATGCCAATCTATATGGGTCTCATGAATTGTATTTTGGATAATTTTATTGGTGATCTCATTTTGACCATTTCAGTATGGATGATAAGGTGTGGAAAACTTATGATTGATTTTGAATTTGTTTCAAAGCTATTTAACATGTTTATTTTTGAAATTACCACCATTATCAGAGATGATGGTATGTGGAACACCAAAGTGGAAAATAATTTGGTTAAGAATGAATTTGGAAATGGTATGACTAGTGTCGTTAATGAGGGGCATGGCTTCTACCCCTTTGGTAAAACATTCAATAGCGATGATGATAAAAACATGCCCATCTTAGGAATGAGGAATTTTACCAATGAGATCAAATCCCCATGTGGAAAATGGCCACAGAGACTTGATAGTTTTAATATTAGGAGGCAAATGGATAAGATCATGAAACTGACAAGGAGTACATTTTTAGCATATTTAATTACATCCTTTTTCAGAGTAGGCCAAAAGTAACCCATACATAGGAATTTACATGTTGTAGCATGTCTACTATAGTGACCATCATAAATGCCCCCATGTGCTTGTTCAAAAAGAGTAAAAATCTCATCTTTCATAACACAACAGAGTAAGGTACCTTTAGTGTTGTGAAAGTAAAGGATGTTGTGTTGAAATACATACTTGAAATTGTGTTTACAAATTCATGTCTTTTCATGACAATCTAAGTTAGGAGGATAGGTTTGGCATTCTAAGAATTGAATGATGTCTTTATACCAAGGAATTTGGTGAATGGTAACAACCTTAATATGACAAATAAGTGAATCTATTAGTTGAGTTGAAGATGGAGATTTTATTATTTGGATAAGAAAATAAGGATGAGGAAGAACTTGATGAGGATGAAATAGAGAAGTTGAAGATCCAAGAGAATCAACAATGGAATTTTTATCTCTAATAATAGGCTCAATAGTGAAAGAGATAAAATTATTATAAAGAGTGGTTAAAATTCGATGATAGGTAATAATTTTTTCACTTTTACAATCTTAGTCACCATTAACTTGATGGTAAATAAGATGAAAATCACCTAGATCATGAAGGTATTGAATATCTAAATCAAGAGAAGATTAAATACCTAAGATAAGAGCTTTGTACTTAGCCATATTATTGGTGAGATCAAAGGTGAAAAAAAATATAAAGGAATTATTTTCTTAGTAGTAGTTATCATAATGTAATTTAGCCTAGCTGCTTGAAGGAATTTATCAACATCAAAGTGAAGGGTCCATGTATCCTCATGCAAGTCAATATTGATTTTAAGGAGCTCATTGATAACTACATTTGATTTAGTAGTATCAAAGGTAATGGAAGGTTATTCAAATTTATTGGCTTTAAGATCAGTGGAAAATATATGAAAATAATATTTAAGAGATATATCTTGATTAAAACCTTCAATGTAAAGGATATTGTCATCTATAAGGTCATATTAAAGGGAAGAAGTGGCTGAAATGGGAGCTATAGTAAGTTGGTTAGCTATGTCTTGCCCTTTAACAAATTTTTGAGTGATGATGTGAAGATTGAATTCCATAATGAGGACCATCCATTTTCCAATTCTATCTCTAGGAAGAAAGACTTTAGACAAGAAATGATGAAAGGGGTCAGAATGGATAATGACATAAGTAGTTTGGTAAAGCATGTAGAAATGAAGCTTTTTAGCCATAAAATAGATAGTAAGGAATTCATGCTCAATTTTACTATAACATGTTTCATAGTTGATGAGGACTTGACTAATGTAGTAGATAGCATACTCTCTTCGTATATCATCTTGTTGGGAAAGCATTGCCCAAACTAAAATAGGTGTGGAAGAAGTATATAAAATCAAAGGTTTATTATTAGGAGGATGAAAATGAGGTGGATGAAGAAAAGAATCTTTCATGTTATCAAAATATTTTTGACATGGATCCATCCATTATAAATTAGTACATTTATTAATAAGGGAAATGATGGAGTGAATTTGATATGCCATTTCAAAGTTGAATCATCTAATTGACCCAAGCTTTCCTAAATAAGTATGAATGTCAAGAATAGAATGAGGAATAGGGATTCTAATGATAGCATTAATTTTGTTAGGATAAATATCAATAGCATGAAAGGAGACTAATAATCCCAATAATTTATTAGATGTGACTCCAAATACACATTTGTAAGGATTAAGTATAACTTAATATTTAAGGAGATGATCAAAGATGATAGAAAGATCATAAATATGGTACCTATAATGTTTGGATTTAGAAATAAGATCATCCAAATAGGTTTCAACAATTTTTTGAATGAGATCATGAAATATGTGAGTCATTTCACATTAGTAAGTGAATTTGACATTTTTGAGACTAAACAGAATTTTTACATAACAATAGGTGCCCCATTCCATGGTGAAAGTAATCTTATGTTGGTATTTGAGATTGATAAGAATTTGATTCTATCCCAAGAAACCATCCATAAGAGATAACATTTCATAAATACAAATGGAATCGATGATGGCATATATTTAAGGTGAGGGGAAGTTATCCTTAGGATAAGAAAGATTAAGGTTACGTAAATCAATACAAATGCAAATAACCATAGTGACTTTCTTTTGAATGGGAATAATGTTGGACACCCATTTAAAATAATTCACTGGTTTGATAAATTTAGCATTGATTAATTTGCTTATTTCCTTATGACATAAGGTTGAAAATTTAATTATAATTTTTCTTTGTTTATGATGCACAAGTTTGGAAGCAGGATAAGTAATGATGTTATACACCAATATGGTAGGGTCAATGTTAGGCATGTCTTCATAAGACTACATGAAAGCTTCATGATATTTGTCAAAGAATAAACTAAAATTATCATATTATATAGGGGAAATATCTTTAAACACTATAATTGGTCAAGGACAAGATGGGTACGATATTTGATACAAATGGTTTCTTCAATAAGCATAGCATTGACATCTTGAAAGTGATATGGTACATTAGGCAAGGCTGAAATTGGATTTGTTTTTGGGTCAATGCTATTAATGAAATTTTTGAAGTAAGGAGTTTTAGTTTGGAAATTTCCAATCTTATGATTATATCAAGGAAGTTGAGGTTCTCAAGCATGAAGTAACTCAAGAATAGCTTCATCAATAGGCAAGGTAAGGAAAAGACCATAATATTAGACATCTACTTCAAGATCAAAAATTTAGTTTCCATGGTTATAATATTCAAAATAAATTTGATAGACATCAGTTTCGTTGCCATCAAGTGTAATGTCAAGAGTAGAAGAAGTATATGGAATAGAAGAGATGGGTATATGAATGGATTCAATGATGAGAGAAGGATTGGATGCAATTATTGGATCCAAAGGTGTAGGAACTTATGGAGGTTCAGAAGGTATATTTTTTTCTACCACCCAAGGAGTATCTATAATAAGAGGATTGAAGAGAGGCACATAAATGTCAATATTTAAGGTAAAATCTACAAAAATAGTATGCACATCCTAATTAAAATCATGGATTTGGCATAAATGTTTTTGGTAATGTTGGAAATCCAAATCTCTAGATTGATCTTGGGCCATGATATAGTTATTATCATATATTAGAGAAATTGTACAATCTTGAGAATCAAGTAGATTTTCAGATGGTGAAATCCAAATATCAATGAATGTACGAGGAGATAAGATGAGAGGATATTGAAATATTTTATCCACTCCAAAATCATTGAAAGTGAAGGCATCTTATGGAAATAAGTATATTATGCATTGCATGGAGGGGTAAGTCAGTAAACTCATCAATAAAAGGAAAAGTACGGTCTCTTGGCAATAGCAAAGGAAGAATCCATTGAAAGATATATGGAGATAACTTGGTAGTATTGCAAGTGTGTTAAAATTCGTTGGCTCAAAATCATTTGAATCGGCAAGAGTAACATGTAAATCAAGATTCACGTTGATGAACTTGGGTAAAAGATCATTGTTAATCTTAGGATTTGTAGTAATATGTTATTGAGGTTTAGGATTAGGAAGTTAAATGATCCATAGATTAGGATCATCTTCATGCCTATACCATTTTCCATTATGTAATAATTTAATACATTGACTACCATAAGAAGCAATAACTCACATTCGATGAGTCCATGGATAACAAAGAAGGATATTGTAAGATAAAAGGAGATCATGGACCATGAGCTTGGTTAAAATGGTCTTAGGTTCTATGGTTAATGGAAGCTAGATATAACCAAGTGGTTTTTTATTATTCTTATCAAAACCACAGCAAGTAAGATGAGTTTGCCTAAGATGATCTTTTATATAATCAAGTTATTGTATAAGCCATAAGGATGCCACATTAATAACATATCCTTCATCAACTAAGACTTTTTGGATAAGAGTGGTATTAATGGCTATTTTAGTAAAGAGTGGTAGATCATCAAAATTAAAAATAATTTCATTGTTAATCATGTCTTCTTCAAGGAATTCAATTGAAGGTTTAGAAGAGGGATATGAGGTTTCAAAGGTGTTTATATTTGTTGGTTGAGAATCAATAGAAGGTGTTTCTTCATCAATGGAGGATGGATCTTTAATTTCTTTAAGTTGTTGCATAAGAAATTTATGATGATAGGATGGCGTGTAAACTAACTCCATAAGAGGAATATTACAAGGCATAGAGTTGAGTTCTTCAAAAAAATTCCATTGAGGTTTAGAAGAACCAACATGATTTTTAGAAGGTAAATTGGTTTTGGAAGGTATAAATTTGATTGGTGGATTGGAAGGGGGAAGTTGTTCCTCAAGTGCTTCTTAATCAATATTGTTAGTGGTAGTCTCTTTAAGAATTTATTCTTCTAATGATGGATTTTTAGTCTTGGTAATGGGATCTTTGTGAGTTGGTTTAGGACCATAATTGACCTTAGTAGTGTTGACATATTGAGAGTTATTATAATATTGATCATAATAGGAATAGATGGCACAAACATCCTTGGCATTTTCTTGATTATTAGAAGAATATTTTTGGTTATTAGAAGTAGAAGATTTAAAATTTTATCTTTTTTGGGAAGCAACAATATATTCTTGGTGATGAATTTTGATCATAGATTCATGATTGAATGAATCACCAAGAATATAAGAGATAAAAAATTTATTGAGCCCTCTACAAGATTCATGAGAATGCCCAATGTCGGTATGGAACCAAAAAAATAGATTAGGGTCATACCAACTAGGAGGAGAATTGGGATAGATGAAAGGATTTGAGGGTGGTAAATCATGTTTCATTTACTAAACTAAAAGAGGTGTATGAGAAGGTGATATAATATCAATCTTGGAAACTCCTTGTTTGGTTTTTAGAGAATTATTAGTGATAGCATTAGATGTTTGAAAATATCCTTTGAGAGGTTTAGGATTAGGTTTGACTTGTTTCATAAAAAAATATTGACACTTAGCTTGATCAAGAGCTTCATTAAGTGTTTAGGGAGTGAAGGTTCAAACCTTATATTCAATTGTAAGAGTTAAAGACAAGATAAAGAGTTTAAATAAGTTATCATTATTCATGTTATGATCAGATTTATGAGATACATATTTCTATATTTTGAAAAAGTCATGAGTTGATTTAGTTGGATATTTATTAGCATTGATAAAGCTAATAAATTTTTTAGGAAGATCATTGTGTTGAAACTCTTTAACCAAAGGGTTAACCAAATATTCAAGTTTCCAAATAAAATGTTAGGGTGGTTGATTATACCATTCTAATACATAACTAGTGAAAGTGTTGACTAAGAGTTTAGTAGTGGCAAATATATTAATTTGAATACACTCTTTGTAAAGGTTCCAAATACTTTAATAAATGAGGAAAGATCCTTAGTCCCATTTTATTTGATAGTTGGAAATATGTTACCATTGTCAATGGAAACAATAAAGGGAGATAAAGGATTGTTTTTAATGGTATGAAGCATCTTATTATTCATTATGGACCAAGGAATAACATTACTCGAGGCATCAAGAGGTGGAGGAATATAATTAGGATTATCTTGAGGATGAATAGTTGGAGATTGATTAGACACGTTGATTAAGTGTTGTTGAAGTTGAATCATTTAGTTGATATTAGAATTTTGCATAATATTCATCTATTGAATGACTTGGGCTAAATGTTGGGTTGTATCAGGAGGTGTGTTGGTGTTTATAGGAACACTTCCCATATTAGTATTAGAGAGAGGATTTCTAGAAGAAAGATTAGTGGGATTGTTGAGTAAAATTGTATCTATCACTCCCATATTAGTATGAAGATTTTGATAGGTTTCTTGGTAAGTATAAGAAGGATTAGATCCATCAACTTCATCTTGAGTTGTTATTTGCACCATATTGTAGTTCATAGATGGAGGATAATATGTGCCCCAAGAGTGATGGTGCTCTTGGGAGGGAAAAAAAGAAAGAAGTGAATATCCCATATAGTAACTAAATGGATTCAAGCTATCTAAGAAGATTCTAATAGGAGATTTCATTCTAACTAAATAGAGATGAACAAAATTGAAAATTATAAGGATAAGGAATTATATTTAAAAATAGGGAAAGCAAGAAACAGTACAGGTTCAATCTATTATAGAAAATAGGGCTTGTAAACTATAGAAGGTTAACTAGGTTGATCTAGTATATTGAATAGAGGTAGAAAAAATATGGAAACTGGGCTATAAACTATACAAGTTTGATTGGGTCTATTTAGTATAGTGAATAGGGACTAAAAAAGATACAAGGTTGATTGGGTCAATATAGTATAATAGATACAGAGAAAGAGAAAGATGATAACAAGTTATGAATTAAAATAAGATAATTTTTTCAACTAATCTAGGGAAGTAAGAAATGAAAGGAAACAAACAATCAATTAGATTAATGTTGGACATTCTAATTAAAGCACACAAAATGAAACCTTGCACTAATGTTGGCTAATGTAAGTTTTTATAGAAACAATTGAATAAAGAGAAAGCAATCAACTTGAAGGGTAAAGCTAACTAATTGGTCAACCTAATTTTTAATTAAATTATTAAGAATGAATTTAAAGTGTGATTTGAAGTTGTCTATAAGCAAGGTAGTAGATAAAAATCAAAGGATGGTTTTAGGTATTTTGGGATGAAATGGATTGTAGTGGCAATGATACAAGATTGGTATTTAACCCTACCCCCTCACTTCACAGATTGCAGTGATAAGGGTATTGAGTGCTTAACCAAAATATACCATTAACCACACTTTATAGTTAACTAGAGCATCAAGGCAGCTTCCCCCTTAGTGATGAAATCCACGTATGTTATCCTCAAGTAGACAAATGTTAAAATGCTTGTTTATGTTTAGTGATTTATTTGTGTGCATTAAATAGAAATAGTGAAAACTAAGTGATAGTTTGAAAATCCCCTATTAAAATATGTGAACTATTTTAAGCATGCAAACAATAATAAAAGTAATGTGTGCTCTAATTACTAATAGATATAAGGTTAATTCTAACTTTTAAACAAGGTATAATGTTGACACTATATACACAAAATATAGAATAGGGCCAACAAGATCAAACATGTACTACATAAGCAAGGTCTAAAAATGAACTAGGTTGGCGATCTAGTTATTTTAGATAGCACATAGAACACATAAATGGGTTGATAGTTTTGATCCATTTGACTATGCAAGAGTAGTTTTGAAGACTAAAAAATATGAAAGGAAAGAAAAAAAGAAAGGAATAGAGAAGTAGAAAGGAAACTTAGTGGATCAAATATGTAATGAAGGAATATTTTTGATGAATAACCTTGAGGTGTGCTTCAAAAACCTACAAAACTAGGTCGACAATATTGATCAATCTCTACAGAAACCTATTGAAAAGTGCTAAAAATATAATGGGTCAAATGGGTCAACCTAATAGGCTAAAATGGATTTTTAAAGGATGTAGACCTATATCAGGCTAACTGGGTTGATCTTGTTGTCTATTCCTCTAACCTGCACATAAATAAAAATAGTTGGGTCAGTAGAATTGATCTAGAATGTCAAAAATATATGATCAAAATATTGAGAAAAATAGATAAAATAAATGAAGTAAAAATTGATCAAATCCTACAAGGGTTAGTTCATGTTGAGTTTACTAGAATTTATGCAATTAGAAATGCATCATGTCTATGAATTAATCCTAGATTAGATAAGATAGATCACACCTACACTTTCAATTCGAGATACACTTGTTAAGTAGGAACATGAACAATATGGGGATCTTTTAGACCTGATTAGGGGATCACTTGTATCATTTGTCATAACACATCACGCTAGGAAGGGTTCAAAAGCCTACATTCTAACACAATCACACAACAACCTCATGGATTCCTAAGGTTTAAAATGTTCACTCTATTCTAATATAAAGAAATTAAAATCTAATCTAGTGCACACCAAAGCTTGTGGCACAAAGTGGTGGTTATAAACAATAAAACAAATATGTATAGGGAACTTCTATTAAATTAAATATGAGTAACACCCTAATACATAAAATATGAAAGATACTATTATTCTAGCCAACACTTATTCTATTTTTATCTACTAAAAGAGAGGATGACAAAGTTAGAATATACTTAGCTCAATGTGAAACCATCAAGACTGAATATATCCCTTAGCAAAAATTTATTTGAAAGAGATTATTGTGGTTTGTAGGGATCACTAAGAAAGGCTAAAGCACCTAGGACTTATCCAAAAGACTAAACTCTCCAAAATAAGCAACCCAAGCTAAGTCTCCTCAAGTAGAATGGTGGAAGAGAAGATGGTGAAGAAGCACGAGTGAATAATAAATCTTTATTGAACATATGAATAATGACCAAAATGATTATAAATATATAGAAAGATTTTACCCTAAGTCCTTCTAGGAATGTTGACTACACGGGGTCGACCCAATGTGTTTTTAGGTATAATTTAATAGGTTTTTACTAGTTCAGTTGAAAGGATAACAAACCAAGAAATTAAATAATACCCCTAAACTATACTAGGTCATCTTAGTAAACCCAATATAATTTATAGTCCAATAGGAGTTTAAGATAAGAAAAGGAGGAATGAAAGAGGAAAATACTAGGGGAATACTCAGGGGAGGAGAATTAGCTTAGGGAATAGTTTTGGGATTTGGTTGTATTGGTAATAATGTGATAAAAGGGACAACATTCCTATGAAGCACCAAAGGTCTTCCTACCCCTTTCCTGATGCACCCCTTAGGGCATACACTCAAAGAGATTGAGTTTTGATGGGTTCTTACAAGATGTTAACCATCATTAATTGATAAAATATAAAAATATTGTCTATACAACTGGTACCACTATCTCCAAATTATATCTTCATGGAATCATACCTAATGAATAAGTACATGAAGCTCACCTTCACACTTTTGATCTCCTTGATCAACATTATCTCTCTACATTGCAACATAATTAAAAATACAAGGCTCATATTTCCAAAAACATAACGAATAAGATAAAATTTTCACATTGATGTTGGTGATCTTTTCCTTTAACTATACTACATTCATGGAAAAAAAGGTGAATACACCCAAAAATGGTGGGGCCCTTATTTAGTCAAAAATATCCTTGCTCCAAGTAATTATTACCTTCAAAACAATGAAGGTCATATTTTCAAAGAGTCCACCAATGCACAATTCCTCAATAAGTACTTTGCCTAAATCCTTCCTTTATTTTCATACTTTATATATGTTATCTACCTAAAAAAATTTACAAGATACTTACACATGTCTCACCTTCTGTAACAATTCTCTCTTTTCACAAACCGTAGTCCCTCCTTTGTTGTCTTTTCTTTCCATTTTCTTCATGAGTTACATTTTAAAACCATGGATAGGACCTGATCTTCCTCATCATTTCCCACTTCTTGTCCTCTTTATTTTCTCACTTTCTAAACATATAGTTTTTAGCACCCCTTGGGTTTCTCTTTTTTGAGTTGTAGTGTAAGACCATAGATAAGACCTAGCCTTCCTCACAATTACCATCTTTTTCTTATTTATTTATTTATTTATTTATTCTTTACATGCTTTTGGCACCCCTTAAGTTTCTCTTTTATGAGTTAAAGTGTAATACCATGGATAGGACTTGGACTTCCTCATAAAATCACCATCTTTTCATTCTTTATCTAAAATGTGTTTTTTAATGGTTATGATTTTTTGATATTTATTCTTAATTTTAGATTTGCTTTTTTGTAAATAAAATTTAAAAAACAAATTATGCTATTATGTTTTCCTATATTTCCCTCATTCTTATGATAAGGAATCACACTTTTACTATCACTGTATCCCATTTTCACATTTTGTCACATTTTTTGAAATTTGAAGTCATTTAATTTTTTTCATGTTTTATTACTCTTGATTTTCTTTCCTTTCACTCCACATTAGATAAAACAAGGTCAAAGTTAGGATACCACTTTTATTTCACCTAAATTTATGAGACTCTTAGACACCATGCTCTTTGAGAACTCTCTCTTATCAACCAAGTCTAATATATTGAAATGAAAGTCATCTTTACCACCCATGCTTCATTTTTTAAATACATATGGAGAATAAATATGAAAAGACATAAAGAAAGTTAAAATTAAAATCATTTTAAATGAAATTCAATGATCAAAAAGGCAACATAAAAAATTCAAAATTTAAAATCACACCAAAAGACATAATTAAAAACACATCTCCTATCTCTAATAAATTATAAAACTCTTTATTAGGACTCATAATAGAGCTGAGGTCCATTGGGGTGTCGTAGGATAGTAGATTAGAATAGGAGAATTCAACAAAAATATATGGTACTACCTACTTTCTCATGCAAGTACCCAATCTTCATAGTAGATTGATGATCTATAAGGGGTCTTGAGGAATGGGGAACATGTTGTCAGATAATAGGTCTAATCTAAGTTTCATGCATACATACTTCATGGGTTGATCTATATACTTCATTTGTTGACCTAAGACTTGTGTGGCTAAGTGAATCTATTCTTAGTCCTTAAGATTGAAATTAATCTTGTTTTGACAAACCTAATTTCAGTGTTTTGACTTTGATAAAGAGTTCCTATAGATTCATTTTTATTTCATTCTCACCTCTACCTATTTAATTCCCCCCTTGGAAAGCACATGTGGTTGTAAATCTATTTTCCCTCTTCTATACTTCCCTCTTCTTCACATATTAAAAACATTCTAGCACTAACTTTTTTTAGTCTTATTTATCTTTATAATAAAACAATATGCTTGAGAAACCATGGATTATCCTATTTATAGCATGGACTTACATTTCTAGATATGTGTTGATTTATTTTACCAATTATCATTATTGTACTACCCCTTTTTTGTGGACACCTGAGTCCATTTCTACTTTCATCTACTTTTTTCCATTTTTGAGTGAGGTTGGCTTGTTAATTCTCACTCATCATTTTTATTTTCACTTTTATGCACTTTTTACCATTGATAATTAAGTATTATTACTTCTCACTCATAAATGTTGTTTTACCATTTTTACTTACCCACCTTCATTTAAGTAAGGATTATTACTAATTTTACATTGATGTTTCATTACCATCCTTTTTTACATGTATTCTTAGTTTGAGGTGAGTTTTCCTTTCTTACTTTAGGTTTACATGTTTGTGTTTTTCAATATTTAGTAGCCTTAGATTTTTGGTTTCATGATTTACTCTAAATTTTGACTTTGTCATTAGGCCTAACATAGCACTTGTCACCTCATATTGTAAAATTTCCAAGTACATGCCATCCAAAACATCATTTATCTTAGCTTTCCTATGTTTTTTTTTTTCCTTTAGTTTTCTATCCTTGGGTTTGTCAAAAGTAGTCTCTATGCCCTCTATAATCAAAACTATAAAATATAATAGATAACCATCGAATGATAAAGGAAAGTCAAGGTATGCATACTTTTATTTTTAGTTATTTCCATTTCTATCATTTACTTTCAATTATTTTATGATTTAAAATATTGAAACTTTTTTTAGCTTCAATGTTGTGTGTTGCTATGTTCTTTTTTGAGGTACCAATTCTTATTTCACCTGCATGACATGTTATGAGCTTGTAATGGGCATATGTATACACATAATATTTTATAACTCTATCAAATATTGATTTTTTCTATCTTGTAAGAACCTATTGAGTCTCAATCTCTCTAAGTGCATGCCCTAATAGGTACACTAAAAAAGGGGTGGATAGACCATTATTGCTTCAGAATATTGTTGTCCATTTTTTCCACTTGATATCTCAACACTTGTCTCCTAAAACCATTCCCCTTAAGATTTTCCTCCTATTTTTAACCTCATCTAGTCATTTACCACATTCATTAGCTCTTCCCTGGGCTGAACCCATTTTTTATGATTTACATTACATAGTCACCCTCATCGACCTTATACTCTTATTGATAAAAATTATTAGGGTCTAGGTTGGCCCTTGGCTGACCTAGTCCATGAGCTAATTTATTTTTGTCATTTATGATACTAGGTCTAATGGGTCAACCTTGTTGTCGTAAACTTTCAAAAGGGTTTAGGGTTAGATCCACCTATATAAACATATTCATTTCATCATTCTTAGAGAGACAACAAGAGTTAATTATTGATTTGTGCTTCTTTACAATTTGTTCTTCTACTATTATACTTGAGGAATATTAGCTTAGGGTTTCTACTTGGAGAAGAACCTTTAGATGATTTGGATTTTCTTAGTGATCCTTACAAACCACAAAAAATTATTGTTAAGTACCTTTAGCCAAGGGAGAGATCAAGTCTTGATGGGTTTATCTTCAAGGTAAGTATCTCTAACTTTGATCCTCTCTTTAGTAGATAGAAGTATCACAAGTAATAGATTTTGAATATATTTCTCTCCATTCATTAGGGTCTAATTTATACATAGCTTAATTATGATTCTCTTATGAATGTTTACTTTTATTATTTACTAACGCATATATTGTGCCACAGTATCTCATGAGTACTATATTAGACTTTTTATTTAATTATTATTAGTTTAGTGAATATGAAAACATAGGACCTAATTAAGGTTATTTCATAGTTTTGATTGATTAGAGTATTTGGAACCCTCCCTAGTAAACTTATTATGGTAACAAATCTGTTGGCTAGGTCTAGTGGGTTCATCTTGGTCATGACCCTGATTATCAAATATATCCCCAATTGGAAGTGTAATTAGGATTTGTCTTCTCTGAGATAGGATTGATTTATAAATATATTTGATTTCCTATCACATATAAACTACATTTATTTCATTAAAGTAATAATACAATTTTAGCCACAACTAAAATAACATTACAACGATTATTGTATAAGTACAATAAATAAATAGTATCATTTTATCAATAAAAAAGTCTCAATAAATAATAATACAATGATACAAAGTTTCATAGAGTATGAGTTCTCCATAAAATCAAGTATCTATCTTTAATCTCAAGTATAGTCTCTAGTGTAGTACTGCTATAGGGAGGAAGAACATCATCTGAATGATTTTCCACACTAATCACAAATCATCAATCCCCCATGCTATCTCCCAATAAGGGAATGGCCCACCATTCATGCATGGTTAGATAATGTCAGTGTAGGAATCCAAAATGACAAACTAGAACCTGCGTGTTATAAGATAACTAATATATAATGTGTACCATAAATAAATTCATTCTAACATGATATTTCATAAACATGTAAACTATATCAAACACATGAAATGGGAATGTTTAACTATAAATATTACTTTGGATAAAGTTTTCAAATAGTAAATGATCACTATGATCAATCAATTTCATACACACCACTCAATAGGATTACAACTCATCTTCCATTAATGGTGCTAATTAAGCTAGTGGATTATGTCCATTACTTATTTAGTATAATAAAAGTAAGATTTGGTTAATTATATAATAATATAAAAAAATTGAATATATTCAATTTAAATATTACCTATTAGTAGATATAAAATATGATAAGTATAAAAATATTAAATACATACATTTAGTCTATCAAATGTAATGAAATTAATCCAAAATTCATCTTATTTATTAAAAAATCATAAATAGAATCATAAATAGTCCTCAATGTATACATACCACCCTGATAAGAATTATATCTAGACTATAAGTTAATTGATGTTAGAATGTAACTTGAAATATTATTTTAAATATTATTGATCGATAAATCTAATTATTATTGATTCAAATAGTAACCAAATCTCAATATATATGAGTATGTAACTTATTTTCTATTCTGATAAGTTATTACTATGAAAATGATCATTACTCAAACTTTTATTTTTCCACTTCACTTTTAAATGGGTGGTGATTTACCAGTTTTATCATTACTAGGAGTGATTATTCCATTCTTAAAGGGCTTGTTGTAGATATCAAAATAGTGTGGTGTATGAGCACTATCACATGTAACTATCATATAAACCATGGAATCCATCAATTGCATGTGAACTAAAAAGAACTTGTGGATAGACATGTGTACATATAAAACATTACTTTGGCCAAAGTTCTCATTATATTTTACTAGCTACTAGCTAAGTCTAATCAACACACACATATACTCTCTACCAAATATCTCATCTTACATGAGGATAAGTGCACAAAGTTGGGGGATAAAAAGTGGCCTACCTATAGACATGATTTTCCTAAAATTTCATAAATTTGAAATTTTATAGATAATTTGAGATATCTACACTCCAAATTTGAAGATGGTGTAAGAACATGAAATCTGACATTTTGGGTCTATTTGCCAAAACACTAATTTTTTAAAAAGTGATTAAGTATAACTAGGTCAAACATCTCAAATTTGAAGAGGAACTCCTATTTTTTTAATTAAATTGAATAGATAGATGGTTGTTCAGTGTACAATTTTCTGAGGAGAATTTAATATTGTTTGAAACCCTTTCGTGAACATTTAGATAATATCTTCTAGTTTGTCACACACACACACACACACACACACACACACACACACACACACACATGTCACAAAATAGAAGATATTATCTGAATGTTCACCAAAGGGTTTCAAACAATATTAAATTATCCTCAAAAAATGGTACACTAAATGACCGTATATATATGTGTGTGTGTGTGTGTGTGTGTGTGTGTGTGTGTGTGTGTGTGTGTGTGTGTGTGTGTGTATATATATATATATATATATATATATATGTATATATATATATATATGTATATGTATATATATATATATATATATATATATATATATATGTATATATATGTGTGTGTGTGTGTATATATATATATATATATGTATATATATATATATGTATATATGTATATATATATATATATATGTATATATGTATATATATATATATATATGTATGTATGTATGTATGTATGTATATGTGTATGTGTGTGTGTGTGTGTGTGTATATATATATATATATTTCAATGAATACCTTTTATTTTATGAACTTTACAAGTAAATAGATCTAAAAAAATGACAAAAAATGGATAGTTGCCCATGCAGTGGTGCACCTAACCACCTAAAAAAAAGTAAAATCAGTTTTTTATTACTGTGTGTATAATTAGCCCTAATTTTTAACCTTATAACATGTTTTTCACTTGGACTAACAAAAATAAATTAAATGAACATTTATAGGCATGTATGTTTGCATCATGTAGTGGCTTAAAAAAGTATAGTTAAAAATTAACATAGTTTGAAACCTTAAATTAATCCAAAAATTATAAAAATAATATTTTTGGAAAGAGGAGAGCATGAACATTGTTGTCCCCAGAAAATGCCACTCATTTTTGGGACAACCTATAGACTATTTTGGCCCTGCATAGACCAAAAATCCTCTCTCCCCTTTTCAAAAATTATTCTGAGCATTCAATTTCTTCATTTTTCAAAGCTTTTTTAGAAATCTACAAACTCTGCAGGCTTGAATCTATGAACTCTGTAGGCTTGGATCTACAGACTCTGCAGGCTTGAATCTATGAACTCTGTAGGCTTGGATCTATAGACTCTGCAGGCTTAGAACTATGAACTCTCAAGGTTGGTTACTACAAACTCTGCAAACTGATTTCTATGGGCTCTTTCAACGTTAGAGAAAACTATGAACTTGGCTTCTATGGACTCTGTATGCAGGCTCAAATCTATGAACTCTCAAGGTTGGTTTCTACAAACTCTACAGGAAAGAAATGGGTTCAACACTTAGCCATTTTTTCAATCGATAAGTTCAAAGGGTCCTCTAAGAGCCTGAAGGACAAGTGCCCTTGTGGAGGGTAGTGAGTAAAAGCAAACAAAAGTTGGAAATCCCTCAGGAAAATGGCTAAGTAAAAGAGACCTAAAGAATTCTTTCAGGAGGATTTTCCTCATAAAAATGTTTAAGGCAAAATTCCTTCAAAAAAATTTGTCTGAAGGAATTCACTCAGAGAAAAAGTCTAAAGAAATGGAAAATAATGAATGGCTACGTAACATGAACTTTCCTTCAGACTTTTTGTCTGAAGGAATTCTTTCAGGCTTTTTGCTCGACAAAAAAAGCCAAAGCCTGAAGTCTGCCTGAACATCCTAAAGGATAAGTACCCTTGCAGGGGGCACTTGATGATAGAGAAAGGACCATTTTAAAAGCCTGAATGGAAACCTTCCCTTTGAGATGTCCCAAAGGATGAACAAAGACGTAGAAAGGAACCTTCATAGACATAGACAAAAAGGGCTTTAAAGGATGAACTGAATGAACCGATTGAACCATTGAACCAAAAAGTTTAACAACTTCACAGGTTCACAGGTTCAACCAGAGCTTAGAAAGATAAAGGAAGTAGTGATTGAGTGAGACACAGGATGAACTAATGAACCAATTGAACCTTGAACTGAAAGAGTTCAAAGTTTAATGGTTCATAGGTTCAAAAGGTTCCAAGATGGCCTCAGTCAAGGAAAAAGTAGCAAACAAGTGGTTCAACGGATGGTTCAACCAAGGGGCCAAGAAGTGATTAAACCAAGAAGTGATAGAACAAAAGAGATGAAATGAACCAATGAACCGATGAACTTTCAACGGTTCAATGGGTTCAAGGTTCAACATGGTTCAAGTAGCTGGTGACCTTTGACGGTCCTGTAGACGTCAAATTTAAAGGGATACCTGAAGAAATTCAAAGACTTAAGGCCATAAGGAAGACAAAGCTAGGAAGGGGTAAAAGAGCCAAGTGTAGAAAAGGACAAAATAGTCTAAGTGGTAAAGGAAGGTGTCAACTCAAGGAGTTACTCCAGCGGTTGACATAGTGTCTGTGAATTGGTTATCAAGAGGCACAAACAGTGAATGGTGCGATCCATTTTTCTTTAATTTGCATTGATGAGAAGACAAGCCACGTGAATGCCTTGAAAGGAGTGGTCTTATTTGTATACAAATGGCATGGCCTATGTTTTAAACCCCTAAAGTCCAAATAGGAGTTGACACAACATTATCTATCATGTTGCTTCCTTTTCCCAATGCTAAGAATGCACATGGGCTGTCCCATGGAAAAAAGTGCCAATCCTTACGTAGTTACTATAATTTTTTAATATCTCTCTTTTTTAAAGGGGAATTTTCATTTTTATAGGAGTGAAACTCTGCCCAGTTGAAAGGAGAATACTGAGACTTTAAGCTCAGATTGTAATTTCATTTCATTTTATTTGAATGAGAAAACAAGTTGTTTGTAGACTTTGTGTTGTTTTGGCTTGTATCATTTTAGAAGATTATTCTTATGTCTATCTTCTAAATTTCTTCTTATTTATTTAATTTGACAAGTAGAATTAGTGAAGGTAATAAGGGAGGTGTCCTAAAGCCAATTGTGGGAAGACTTTGTGCTTTCATAATTGTTTTTAGCGTGTGTTTTTTTCTTTTTTTTGTGTTGAGGATTCTGGGATGACTTTGTGCCCCCATTATCCTTTATGTTATACTCTTTGGGTAGTTGAGGTGGAAACTTTGTGTTCTATTTCATCTTGCTGGTTACTACACCCTTTTGTCACTAGTTACTTTACTATCTGAAAGAAACTCCTACTATTTCCTGCAAGAACACTTCTAAAAGAAGATAAGTGCCTGTAGTGTTTACACCAAGATTTTCTCCTTTGTCTATGAGAATCATCTCTGAAAGAAGAGAGATGGATGGTTTATTCTACCCTCCATGTGTTATTTTTTGCTTATTTATATTGTATATAGCTCCTACGTATTTATAGGGAACCTCCCCTTGATGAGAGGAGATATCGGTCCCCTTTTGATATGGTAAACCTACACAACTAGCTAACCAATCTTCCTATTATGGTTGATTAGACCTATTTTGTTTATCAGTACGCTGATTGACAAAATATTTACCCAACAATTTTTGGTGACTCCACTGGGGATGAATGTGTAGTATAAAACCTCAAGTTTTAGATTGAAGCAGTCCCTACCCTTATCCATTACAGACTTTGGTGACTCCATTCCATGTCCTACCCATTATCATTATAGCCTTACCATATTCCTCCATCTCTGTTATATTATCTGGTCTACAAAACTAGAGCTGATGGGAAGATCACACAGTTTGAAGTCTCAAGCTTCAAGCTAAAGCAAATCCTACTCTTTTCCATTTTTGTCCTACAATCTGACAACTCCATGTTATACAAGAAGCTAGAAATCTCAAGGTGTTGCTGAAACTACTTTTGAGTTGGTGTGGCAGAGTAATTTTGAGCTTTTTGCTCCACAACCTCACCTTCAACGAACTAGGAGTCTTCCTCCTAGCCCTACCAGGTCACCAGCACAAGGTTGAGCTTCTTTTTCTACTACTAGTAGAGCTTTGCCTACCCATTCTCCATCTAGATTTGTGATCCCACTTCCACATAATCACATCATGGCTCAAGGCCCTGGGGGTAACTCTTTTCGTCCACTAAATTTAACTCCACCTCTACATGAGCTTCCATGCAATTCAAGGAAGAATTTCCCCAAATTCTTTGGTGATGGGAAAATTCATCTTGATGAACACATTTCAACTTTTAGCATAGCCTATGGCATAATAGGGGTAGAATTCAAAGACATAGTTTTCAGGCTATTCATGGAGAAACTACAAGGTGCTGCTACAGACTAGTTCTACCACTTACAGGCTGGATCAGTGACTGACTGGGATACAATTAAAGACAAATTTGAAGCTAGGTTCAAGCCTACAAAAGATGTGCATGCCTTGTTGGCCCAGCTCACATAGATGAAGAAGGAGCCCCATGAACCTATGAGGGACTTCATTACTAGGTTTGACAAGTTGAGGCACAGGATTCCCATGGTCACCTAGCCAACACCTCAAAATCTTAAGAGTTTTTTCATCAACTCACAGCTACCTGAAGTTAGTTTCTTGTTGAGATGGGCTAAACACATAAACCTTGCTGCTGCTCAAGACTTGGCTACTAAGGTATAAGATGACCTTATCTTGGCTAGAAAGACTAGAAGAGATCTAAATAGAGGTAAATCTTCTCCTTCTTTTGAATACTCCCCTTCAGCCACCACTGATCCAATGGTGTAGAAGCTAGCAAATGAATTGCTAGTCCTCAGAAGATAGATGGCCCAAGTTATGTCTAATTCTCCTAATCAGGATATGCCAAGGATGACATTTTAGAATCAAGTGTACTAAGGCAATGCTACTAGGAATCAAGGGTAGCCAAATCATCTTCCTCCCCCATAGAGGAACCTCACCCTTGAAGCACCTCAAACCAACTCAGTAGTTGGATATCTGGAAACTAAACATGATTTCTCTTTCCAACCTATGTTTGATCAAGAAAATGATGTTGGTCTCTTCATGGAGGATCAAGAAGAACCAGCTGGCGATTCCCACATCGGTTTCTTGTATTACCAGGATGAACCCAAAAGTAGGTGAAGTAGTTGAGGGATCATATGTAGTATTCACTCAGTCCAAGAATCAGTCAACCCATCAAGTTGATAAAGAAAGAACATAGGAGTGAGCTCAACCTGCAATTACAATTGCTAAGCATGGAACCACTCTACCCTTCCAGCTAAAGGATCTAATGATTGCAAGAAAGGTAAGTACCTCAAATGCCCCTATGCCTTCCACTTCAAATTTGTAGTCTAGTCCTCCCCCTTTCAAAAATCAAAAAGATGAACTCCCATCCTCTGCTCCTGGCTCATTCCATACATTTGACATAATTAACCATATAAAGAAAACCAAAATTCAAATGTCTAAATCTGAATTTATGTAGTCCAATCCTGAGCAATTGGACAAGTTGGTTCAATTTGTCAAGAACCAAACCAACCCTATAAGACAAGAGGTTAAGAAAGTAACTCATGGTCCCCCAAGGAACATGCTCATCCCAAACAATCTTGTCATTACCCCTCCTACTACCCCTGGGAAAATAGAGCATTTTTATGTTTCCCTGTTGATAAATGGTCACTAGCTCAACAATTGCATCATTGATTCTAAGGCTTTAGACAATGTCATGCCTACTAAAGTGGTAGAATCTCTGAGTCTCACACTGATCAAGACATTTGGGAAATGTTTCTCCATGGAGAACAAACAAGTGCCACTACTGGGGCAAATTAAAGATGCCCAATTTGCATTTGTTTCCTTTTCAGACAAGTGAATCAAGATGACTATCCTAGTGGCTAAGGTCCCAGCATCATATGGCATCCTTCTTGGGTGGAACTTCTGCAAGGATGTTGGAGGGGAATTATGCATGGACTTGTCTCAGGGAAGAATCCCTGTGAGAGGTGTAATGCAAAGGTTGCTTCTTGAGAAGGAGGCAAAATATGTCATTACTCAAACATCAAGGCCTAAAGCTCAAATTTTGTTTGAGTCTTTAGGTAGGGGTAATTATTTTCTATCTACTAAAGACATTCATGTTTTAGAAGATAAAAATCTTGTAGGTGACGATCTAAGAATTGGTTCAGATGGAACAACACCACGTATGCCTAATAATGCCAATCATTGGTAGGTGTTGAATGGGAACAATCAAATCAAGTGCTGGACTAAACCAAAAGAGCAACCAATTATGGTAACGGACCATGTTGTTATGTATCAAAATCAGGAAAAGGAACTCTTTGCCAAGAGAGCAAAGATTCATGGTTTTTAGATTAAAAGTCAAGTCTTGTTGTGGGGCAAGAGGAGAAAACCAAAGGGAGGACACAAAAAATTGGTTTCCTAGTGGAGAGTTCCATTCACCCATCATCGATTCTAGGGAGAAAATAACTTCTTACTAGTTTATCAGGATAGAGCACCATTTTCACTACCTCTCTGTAATGTCCCCAATTTAGCCCTATGCTCTTCTTTTGGATTTAGCCTATTTTTGGGAACTTGTAGGTTAAGCAAAAGCTTGAATCAGGGTTTCCAAACTTCTTGGAGGATGTTTTCATCTTTTTGTGGAGCTTGCACTTGGAAATGTTGAACTTGGATTGCAGATTCCTTCTGGGTTTTCTGAAAGCTTCGTGGTGATATGTTTTACTTGGCACACAGAGCACTTTTAGGGACTTTCTATTTTTAGTAAGTTTGGGATTGGCACCAGAACAGGATTTTTAGAGTGGGTTTGGATTCATCTTGTCAAGACCTTTCCAACGAGCTATAGATTATTGGTTTCTGACATCATCTTGGCCTCCATTTTAAAGTTTGTAAATTAAACATTATTATTTAATTTTGAACCTTGGTGCCTAGGCTCAACGACTTAATGTTGAGGTTGAAAAAAAAAAGAATTAAAGAGGATTATATTATTTTCCCTCTCATGTTTTATCCCATATACAAGAGGATTTTAGAGACTCCCAGTTGGAAAAGTATAAAAGGAGGAAGAGTGCTCTCATTTCATTATCTTTGTCTACAGGAATGTTTTGCTGCCAGATTGGCTTTGGGATCACTTCAAGGAATGAAGGCCTCCTAGCTTAGGCATCACTTCTTGTTTGAGAGACAACAACTAGTGGTGATTTAGTTTAGTTTTGTGAGTTCATTGGGTTTTGTGCATTGTAATCTGCATTGTGTCTAATTAGTTTCTGATTTTGCATATTAGAGGTTTCCAGATCTTGCATTTTAGCTACAGTAGATTCAAGTTTTAATTTGTAAATCCAAAAATACCAAAAATATTGTTCTGGGTATTGTTTCTTTCTTCATGGCTTGGCCTGGTGCCCCTTTGTCTTAAGTTGTAGAATTTTTAGAAGAGTATACAATTTTAAAATGCAAAGTCAGCCTCTTGCTGGGCTGTACTATTTCAGATCTACATTGGGTTGCATGCATCAAATAAATAGTATCTTTTGAGTGAGTTTCAGTGTTCTAATTTGGTCGCCATCATACTAGAGTCATTGTGTAATTCATTTCATGAGAATTGATGAAGTTTTGAGCAAGTTGTGAGTGAAATTGTGAAGTACAGGGATGTTGTTCGTGCACACAGAAATCTAGACTGTCATAAATCAAAAATTGAGGTTGGTCTGCTTGTTTTACTTTTAGATCTAATCCTTGTTATTCAGTGAAGGAAGTTCAATACATATTATTGCAGCTTGATTTATATGTTGATCCACATTTAAAGCAAGATCTTATCATTCATATTGTAAACTGGCAGTAGTACTGACAGTATAGTTATTCTTGCTCATCATAGTTTGTAATGTTTAGCTTCTCATTCAGTAATTGTTTGTAATAGATAAATCTCTACCCTATGGTAGCTACTCTCCCACTCTAGGTTAGCAAGCACATTTTGGGTGTTGAGTATTTCCAGCTTTCAGCATTTTCTTTCAAACACTGTTATTTGTAATCACTCCATCGTATGGTCGCCCCTCACTCTGCATTAGATTAGGTAGCACATACTTGACATTGAGTTCCCTTTCAGCATTTAGAAGTAGAAGATCCTCTAACCATATGTTTTCCATCATCGATGCCATCCTTGGTTAGAGTTACTTCCTGCATAAGCACTTTGTTTTAGATCCTCTGACCAATGCTCACACCTGGCCCACATTGGGATCCTAGTGTACATTTTGGTTAGAGTTTCTTTCTACACATTTTGGTTTATCCTCTAACCTTAACAGGTGCATTGATTGTAATTTGCAATTTGTAAAAATCAAAAAAATTGGCCCAAAATATTTCAGTGGTATCAGAGCCAAGATCCTGCCATCCTGGAATATTTGGTTTAGTTGATAGTTGAATGATAGACAAATTAGTTTCTACACCAGAGGTCAGAATAGAGTTCAGCTCAGTTTAGAATTGGAAGTTAAACATGGCTAACAGAGAAGAGATAAAGTTGGAACAAACACTTTTTGAGATCGAAAAAAGACTTGGCAAAGAATGTAAGTCAAGGGAAGATGAAAAGAATAATCTTCAAATATTGGAACAATGTTTGAGGCAGGTGGAGCAGTCGCCTTATGAATGGATGCAATTGGCATTGTCACGTACAGTTCACCTTTTAGTTTAGCCCTATTGGCTGGGACATCCAAATGAAGAAATCAAGCTGCTAATTTCTTCTTGCTTCATGGAATTGATGAGAATGATGGTCCCCATGACACCCTATGATGATGAAACCATGAAAATCATTCTGAATATGATTGTTGAAAGTTTCCAAGATCTTGATGAAATTGGAAGCAATCTATTTGCTAGAAGGGTTGCTATCTTAAAGACATTTTCAGATCTTTGGGTAAGTAACTTGCTATTCGCCTTGGAAATGCATGATCAGATTTATCACTTGTTCCATTACCTCTTCATATCCACTTGGAGCGAACAAGAAGAGGATGTTATTGCAGCTGTGAAGAAAATCCTTATTCTCACCATTAATGAGTCAGATGAAATTCCACCAAATGTCCAATCTCTCCTCTTGGACACATATGAGTGTGAAGAAAAGAATTCTCCTATTACTTCTATGCTGATCAAGGAATTGTTTAATCAATGTGAGGAAAAATTGAAGCCACTTTTGAAGAAGTTAGAGCATGATGAAGAAAAGATTAGTGGACATGATGTTGGAGATGATTTCAAAGAGCTCATACAAGATCATGTCGAAGATTTGGTAATGAAGGATTTTTCTCTTATTGCTGTCCCAACTTCCCAAGAAGTTCCACATGAAGAAATCAATGACACACTTCCTCTTGATGGAGATAAAGATGTCAAAGTTTATAAAACATCAAGCATAGAAGATTCTTCATTTTATTATGATGGCAACATTAGGTTCGACCAGTAAACCAAACCTTTAGAAAGAAATGTTTTTGAAAATATCAGCTTAAGTGATTTGGGAGTTGACTTGTTTAAAGAGTCAACACTACAAGAAGAGCATGATAAGAATATTTCTCCTAACCATTTCAATCAAACTATTAGCATGTGGGATCCAGGTGTGTTGGCTTCAAGATATGACAAAGAACCTGTGTGGGATAAGTTTCCCTTCGATCCTAATGAAGACCAAAATATTGTTTACATTGCAAGTTATGTGGAGGTAGAAGGAGAAGTTGTTTTTGATGAAGAAGTTTACTCTAAAAAGCTCCATGGTGATCCCTTCAAGTTGGTTACAGCCATTAAAGGGGATGTTGTTACTTTTGAAATATTCAGAATGACATTCAATGATTCTTCATTCAAATTAGGGGCTGCCATAGCCTTTGAACAAGAAGACGGTGAGGTGGATGAAGAGCTAGAAGACCTCATGGCTCTTGAAGTAGAAAGGTTTAAAGTGGTTTTAGAACACATGGCTGATTCACCAATTCAAGAAGTTGATGGCAAGCTTAAATTCAAAGAAAATGTGGAGTATGTTCCTCCCCATGACACTGAGCATTCTCCATTAGTTGAGGATGAAAGACAAGAAGGTTGGAGCAACTTTGAGGGCAGCAAAGGCAAGAAACAAAGTTCTGATTTTTAGTTGCAGCCTATCAGCAATTCACCATCTTCACATTCTTATGAGTGGGAAGATCAATTCAAGGTGTCCATTAACAAGGAAGTGCAAGCTCTATCCCTGTTTGATCACACACATAGCTTGGTTGAAGAGCTTTACTGGAAGGCTCACCTTGAAGAAAGACAAAGAGGAGTGAAAGATGAAGTTGCTCTACCCAATTTGCAACTTATCAGAGACTCATTGGAGACATTGAAGTCTGATTACATGCACTTGATTGGAGATAGAGATCATGCCTTTGAAGTTGTAAAGAAGACCATTTGTGCTTTCCAAGAAAAGGAGAGTGTAGTTGATGAGCTCACTCTGGAGCTCGAATCAACAAGGGACAAGTTGAAAGAAACTCAGTTGGCTCTAACAGAGGTGGAAGACCAGTTTGTTGATTTCAAACTTTCTAAGGAGCAAGAGAATCCATATAATGCCAAGGAAATCAAGCAAGTAATAGGTGAGCTTGATAGTCTTTCGAGAGGAGTTTGACCTTGAAGGTTTCACAAGAAAGACTGAAGTTGCAAATTCAGATTTGGATCATCAAAATGGAAAGGAGGGCTTCCAAGTTAATGGCAATCCTTTCTTTGATTTGCAAAAAAAGTCATGTAGGGAAGAAACCAAGTAAGAGGTCGAGTATAAACCTCTGGCTAATGGTGCTTTGTTATCACTCCATGAGAATATGCCAAGTTTGTTGACTAGTAATGAATGCATGAGTGGGTTTGAGGATGAAGAGTCCATATGGGAAGTGTCGAAGCAAGGTATTTTCAACATCTATGACATCAAGGTGTTGATGAGACAAGTTGTGATAGCTGTTGGTAACTTCATTACAGTAACAAGGAGTGAAGATTTCAGACCTACTACTCATAAGCAATGGGAGAAAGGTGGACCTGAGCTTGGTGTTTACACTATGATCCATCCCTTGAGTGGAATGATGTTTGGGCTCATACTAGTCAGCTTTGGGAGTTGAATTTGAAGTCATTCTATGTTTCATACTCTAATGTTGTTAAAGCTTTCATGTTTAAGCTTCAAAGATTCACTAGAGGGGACACCAGTTTTGTGAGAATGCACTTGGTTCTCACTAACACTTGGGTACGTATTGAGCTTTATTTGCATTGTGTTGAAAATCAAATTCAGTTGGGTATCCATGCTTGGGATTCTCAATTTGGGTTGATGGAATTTATGGATTGTGGAAAGAATAATTTTTGGTGGGATAGTGATCAAATTTTCAGACCTTTGGGTGATGTTCTTTTCTTTACCAACCACTTGATGGACCCATTTGTTCATCAACCAATCAATTGGAGAGAAATTTTGAGTATGGGTTAGAGAGATAAATGGATGGTTGCTCATGGGAGTGATTATCTTCTTAGACAAAGGCATATTTTGAGATATGAGTTTGTTAGTTGGAGACAGACTAGCCACCTTACATGGGGAGTTACTCTCATTCAGGAGAACTGGTCTTCACTTCTTGCCAAAAAGGTGGTAATTTTCAGTTGGACATTGCTCCAGTTTGTTTTCCAGCCACCTTGGAGGTGTCAACTTACAACTCGATGCTCATCTCACAAGCTCACATTTGGGAATTTGATTGGTGTTGTTGTTTTTCCTTGTGTAGGACTCTAGAATTAGATTGCACTACATTGGTCCCAGCTTTGATCAACAACAATTATTTGTTCTTTCACACCTTTCCTACTCTCCAAATTCATCTTTTGAAGGTTTTTAATGTAAAATTTGATAGTTTACTCTCAGTGTGGGTTCTGGACAACGATCTTTCACATGCCTTGGTTCACCATTTTGAGGCTCTTGGAGTGGGAACTGTAAGAGTTTTCAGAAATCCTCATGGTTGCATCAAAAAAATTCAAGGGAGGCATAGTACATTCATGTCGAGTCATGAGTTTGAGTTTGATGAGCTCTTGCAAAGGATTACTTTCCTCTTTGCAAGAAGATTTGGAGAGGTCACATTTGCATTTTTGGCTGTGTTGGATAACTTGGGGAGATATGCCAAGGATTACAATTTTGAGTTGAGTAGACTATCTTTTCCAATGCCTAGGTTTATGATAGACAATGGCATTGTTGATTTTGCTAACTCAGAGCATTTTGGCTACTATGGTTTCACTATTGTGATCAGAGTAGTGTAACATCAGGATGGTGGGTCCTCCTTCAGATGGATATGGGACTCTAGGATTGTACTTGGTTTGGTTGGGTGTAGTTTGAGTTTTTCTAGAGTTGTGGTGGCATTGCTTGAGGACAAGCAATTTTGGGAAGGGCAGACAATAATGTCCCCAATTTAGCCCTATGCTCTTCTTTTCGATTTAGCCTATTTTTGGGAACTTGTAGGTTAAGCAGAAGCTCAAATCAGGACTTCCAAACTTCTTGGAGGATGTTTTCATCTTTTTGTGGATCTTGCACTTGGAAATGTTGAACTTGGATTGTGGATTCCTTCTGGGTTTTCTAAAATCTTCGTGGTGATATGTTTTACTTGGCACACAAAGCACTTTTAGGGACTTTATATTGTTAGTAAGTTTAGGATTGGCACTGGAACGGGATTTTTAGAGTGGGGTTGGATTCATCTTGTCAAGACCTTTCCAACGAGCTATAGATCATTGGTTTCTGACATCATCTTGGCCTCCATTTTAAAGTCCATAAATTAAACATTATTATTTAATTTTGGACCTTGGTGCCTAGGCTCAACGACTTAATGTTGAGGTTGAAAAAAAAAGAATTAAAGAGGATTATATTATTTTCCCTCTCATGTTTTATCCTATATACAAGAGGATTTTAGAGACTCCCAGTTGGAAAAGTATAAAAGGAGGAAGAGTGCTCTAATTTCATTATCTTTGTCTACAGGAATGTTTTACTGCCAGATTGGCTTTGGGATTGCTTTGAGGAATGAAGGCCTCCTAGCTCGGGCATCGCTTCTTGTTTGAGAGACAAAAACTAGTGGTGATTTAGTTTAGTTTTGTGAGTTCATTGGGTTTTATGCATTGTAATATGCATTGTGTCTAATTAGTTTCTGATTTTGAATATTAGAGGTTTCCAGATCTTGCATTTTAGCTACAACAGATTCGAGTTTTAATTTGTAAATCCAAAAATACCAAAAAGATTGTTCTGGGTATTATTTCTTTCTTCATGTCTTGGCTAGGTGCCCCTTTGTCTTAAGTTGTAGAATTTTTAGAAGAGTATATAATTTTTAAATGCAAAGTCAGCCTCTTACTGAGCCATACTATTTTAGATCTGCATTGGGTTGCATGCATCAAATAAATAGTATATTTTGAGTGAGTTCCAGTGTTCTGATTTGGTCACCATCATAATAGAGTCATTGTGCAATTCATTTCATGAGAATTGATGAAGTTTTGAGCAAGTTGTGAGTGAAATTGTGAAGTACAGGGCTGTTATTCGTGCACACGGAAATCTAGACTATCATAAATTAGAAATTGAGGTTGGTCTGCTTATTATACTTTTAGATCTAATCCTTGTTATTCAGTGAAGGAAGTTCAATACATATTATTGCAGCTTGATTTATATGTTGATCCACATTCAAAGCAAGATCTTATCATTCATATTGTAAACTGGCAATAGTACTGACATTATAGTTATTCTTGTTCATCATAGTTTGTAATGTTCAACTTCTCGTTCAGTAATTATTTGTAATAGATAAATCTCCACCCTATGGTAGCTACTCTCCCACTCTAGGTTAGCAAGCACATTCTGGGTGTTGAGTATTTCTAAATTTCAGCATTTTCTTTCAAACACTGTTATTTGTAATCACTCCGTCATATGGTCGCCCCTCACTCCGCATTGGATTGGGTAGCACATACTTGATGTTGAGTTCCCTTTCAGCATTTAGAAGTAGAAGATCCTCTGACCATATGCTCACCATCATCGGCGCCATCCTTGGTTAGAGTTACTTCTTGCATAAGCACTTTGTTTTAGATCCTCTGACCAATGATCACACTTGGCCCACATTGGGATCCTGGTGTACATTCTGGTTAGAGTTGCTTTCTGCATGTTTTGGTTTATCCTCTAACCTTAACGGGTGCATTGAATTTAATTTGCAATTTGTAAAAATCAAAAAAATTGGCCCAAAATATTTCACTCTTAAGGGGCAGCATCTAAAGTACTTCAATTCTTAAAGTACCATATAAGTTCACCCATACATATGTATATTTTTATAGTCTTTTTTTCTATTTTGTTCTTTTGTTTTTGTTTTTGGAGCCTTTCTTCTTGGGTAGAATGACTCCATAGCCCAATGGTACACTTTAAGGCATTGGAGATTTTGGTTTCTACTCCCCTTAGTTGTGTTTTATGTTTCCAACTAAAGGTAGTTCCCCAACTGGAGCTAGCTATTGTCCCCAGAAAATGCCACTCAATTTTTGGGATAACCTATGAACTATTTTGGCCCTGCACAGACCAAAAATCCTCTCTCCCCTTTTCAGAAATTGTTCTGAGCATTCAGTTTCTTCATTTTTCAAAGCTTTTTTATAAATCTACAGACTCTGCAAGCTTGAATCTATGGACTCTATAGGATTGGATCTATGGACTCTGTACGATTGGAACTACAAACTTCAAAGATGGTTTCTCCAGACTCCACAAATAGATGTCTATGGACTCTTTCAAAGTTAGAGAAAACTAAGAACTTGGCTTCTACAGACTCTACAGGCAGGCTCAAATCTACAGACTCTCAAGCTTGGTTTCTATGGACTCTGTAAGAAATAATAGAGTTCAACACTTAGCCATTTTTTTAATCGATAAGTTCAAATGGGTCTTCCAAGAGCCCGAAGGACAAGTGCCCTTATAGACGGTAGTGAGAAAAAGTAGACAAAAGTTGGAAATCCCTCGAGATAATGGCTAAGTAAAAGAGACCTAAAGAATTATTTTGGGAAGATTTTCCTCAGAAAAATGTTTAAGGCAAAATTCCTTTAGACTTTTTGTCTAAAGGAATTCACTCAGAGAAAAAGTCTGAAGAAAAAGAAAAGAATGAATGGCTAAGTAACATTAACTTTCCTTTGGACTTTTTGTCTGAAGGAATTCTTTCAAAATTTTATCCTGATGAAAAAAGCCGAAGCCTAAAGTCCACCTGAACATCCTGAAGGATAAGTACCCTTGTGGGGGGCACTTGACAGAGAAAGGACTATTTTAAAATCCCGAAGGGACACCTTCCATTTGGGACATCCTAAAGGCTAAACAAAGATGCAAAAAGGAACCTTCACATACTTAGACAAAAAGGGATTCAAAGGATGAACTAAATGAACCAATTGAACCAAAAAGTTCAATGAGTTCATAGGTTCAAAGGTTCAACCAGAGCTTAGAAAGATAAAGGAAGTAATGATTGAGCAAGACATAGGATGAACCAATGAACTGATTGAACCTTGAATCGAAAGAGTTCAAAGTTCAATGGTTCATAGGTTTAAAAGGTTCAAAGGTGGCATCAGTTAAGGAAAAAGTGGAAAACAAGTGGTTCAACAGATGGTTCAACCAAGGGGTGAAGAAGCAATTGAACCAAGAAGTAATAGAATAAAAGAGACAGAATGAACCAATGAACTGATGAACTTTCAATGGTTCAATGGGTTCAAGGTTCAACATGGTTCAAGTAGCTGGCGACCATTTATGGTCTTGTGGATGTCAAATTTAAAGGGATACTCAAAGAAATTCAAAGGCTTAAGGCTAGAAGGAAGACAAAGCTAGGAAGGGGAAAAAGAGTCAAGTGTAGAAAAGGACAAAATAGTCCAAGTGGTAAAGGAAGGTGTCAACTCAAGGAGTTACTCCAGTAGTTTACATAGTGTCTATGAATTGGTCATCAAGAGGTGCAAACAGTGAATGTTATGACCTATTTTTCTTCACTTTGCATTGATGAGAAGACAAGCTGCATGAATGCCTTAAAAGGAGCGGTCTTGTTTGTAGACAAATGATGCGGCCTATGTTCTAAACCCTTGAAGTCAAAATAGGAGCCGACACGACATTATCTATCAAGTGGCTTCCTCTTCCCAATGCTTGAAATGCACATGGACCATCCCATGGAAAAAAGTGCCAATCCTTGCGTAGTTGTTATAAGTTTGTAATATCTCTATTTTGTAAAGGAGACTTTTCATTTTTATAGGAGCGAAACCCTACCCAGTTGAAAGAAGAATACCAAGACTTTGAGCTCAGATTGTAATTTTATTTCATTTTATTTGAATGAGAAAGCAAGTTGTTTGCAGACTTTGTGTTATTTTGGCTTGTATCATTTTAAAAGATTATTCTTATGTCTATCTTTTGAATGTGTTCTTATTTATTTAATTTGACAAGTAGAATTAGTGAAGGTAATAAGGGAGGTGTCTTGAAGCCAACTATGGGAAGACTTTGTGCTTTCACAATTATTTTCAGCGTGTGTTTTTCCTTTTCTTTTTGTGTTGAGGATTTTGAGATGACTTTGTGCCCCCATTATCCTTTGTGTTATACTATTTGGTTAGTTGAGGTGGAAACTTTGCATTATGTTCCATCCTACTGGTTACTGTGCCCTTTTGTCACCAGTTACTTTACTATCTGAAAGAAACTCTTATTGTTTCCTCCAAGAACACTTCTGAAAGAAGAGAAGTGCCTTGAGTGTTTACACTAGGATTTTCTCCGTTATCTGTGAGCATCATCTCTAAAAGAAGAGAGATGGATGGTTTATTCTACCCCCTATGTGTTATTTTTTGCTTATTTATATTTTATATAGCTCTTACGTATTTATAGGGAACCTCTCCTTTATGAGAGGAGAGATTAGTCCCCTTTTGATGTGGTAAACCTACACAACTAGCCAACCAATCTTCTTATTATGGTTGATCAGACCTATTTTGTTTATCAGTACGCTAATTGACAAAATATTCACCCAACAAACATCATGATGGTATTACATTTTTAAATTTTACCATTGAAATTCGTAGTGTATTTGGTGATCAAATTTCAATTTTGTTGTTTTTTAATCAATACTTTCAAACTCAGTTGTAGAGTGATAGGTCCAAGCCTTTGGATTAGGAAAACAAGCCATTCCTGAGCCAAAAGGCTTGGTTTTTGAATTCAAATTCAAATAGACTGATTATGTTAATAACATGATAACATTATTAACCACATTAAAAAAATTATTACGTTAGTTAATAATGCAATCATGTTAATAATTTGATCACATTATATATTCATAACACCCTAAAATGCACGTTTGCTCCTACCCTCAAATTTTATATGTATTATTATATGTTATTGATATCCTTAATAGTGGTGTTATTTCATGCAATATCAGATAGTGAAATAGGGTGCCATGGTATCACATTAGACTTCAAAAAAATTCTAGGCATTTTAATATGTTGAGTTGACTACTTATAATTACTTGGTTTTAAGGTGTAACTCATTATGCATTTTATGATATACCTAATTTTATCAAGAAATGTCATAAAATGCATTTTTTAAACCTATGGCTAAATGTTATCCTTTGGAGTAGAAATCTAGCTATGCATCTGAAATAAATTGGGTCTATTTAGAGCCCCTTCAACATAATTACATGAATATAAAATGTGATCTTTAGGGGTTGATTAAATCAACTTTCAGTAGATCAATTGAATCAAATAGTCATTATTTAGTTATATTAAAAGTTTTACATGTATATAATGTGGTTTTGAGCTCAATATACTTGAAGTGATTACTTAATGAATGTAAATTTTGATTAGTTCAATTGTGAAGGTAATTAGGGTCAAAATGAGCCACACGAACCTATTTTAGATAATATATGATGTGATTTAGATTTAAATTAATCCTAATTTCATATCATATATAATTAATTATAGAGTTGATTCATTTAATCAAAGAGTCCTTTGAGGCCAATTTGAACCCCTTCAAGAGCAAGAGATGATTTGGGGCAAAATTAAGTTCAAGTATATCATGAATTGATCTAATTAATAAATTTATGTAATTAGGGGCATGATTTTTTAAAAATTGATCCCTTAAACCAAATTTATGGCTCAATTTATTATATAATGTATGCAATATGTATGGATTAACTAGCCCTACTTTTAGCAAAAATGAAAACATGAAGGTAATTATCAAAAATAGGTCAACAAGCAGCTCCAATTTTCTTCAATTACCTTAGTGATTAGACCCTATATCTTATATCTTAAAACCTAAACCTTGTACCATTTACTTTAAACCCTAAATCTTTTACAATTTACATTAAACCCTAAGCCATAAACCCTAAATCCCAAATCCTTCAAATTGTAGACCCTAAACACTAAACCAATCAATTTAGCCCCAATTAAAATATTTTATAAAGTAATGAATAAGTTCACAAAGATTAACTTGCTAAAAATCACATCACTTATTACCATAATTGACTTAATTGGCTCAAATTGTGATGATGTAGGGGCTAACTGATCCCAAAATCACATTCTTACTCACAAATCTAGGTTCAAGGATATTAAATTTGCCCCAATTGCCTTCATGATTGTAACTTATTTACCCTAAAACCTATATCCTAATCCTAAATCCCTAAACTCTAAACCATAAATATAAACTCTTTAAATGGTGAACCAATCATTTGATCCCAAATTAACATTATTTAGACCAATAATTAGTTTAGATTATTCAATTTGGCATAGATAACATGAATGATTGCCCCATTAACTAATTAAATCAATGCGTATGATGACATAGGGTATAATTATGACCCAAAAATACATTATATAATCAAAAATAGGTCGAAGTGATTCAAATTATCCTTAATTATCTTTGCGATTGGACCCTAGGTACCCTCAAACCCAAACCTTATAAGTATTAAACCCTAATCCCTAATTCATAAAACCTATACCATATATTTGAAACCCTAAACTAATCAATTTATCACTAATTAACATCATTTAGAGTAATAATTAGTTATTTGCATTATAAGTAATTTGGTCTGAATCACAATACTCATTGTCCTAGATGACTAATTTGTAAGCAATTTATGATGATGTGGGGGATAATTGAGCCCAAAAACATAGTGGACCCTATGTACACCGTAAAGCATATATACATTAAACCCTAATCCCTAAACCATAAACACTATACCCTAATTATGAACCATAACCTTTCCTTATTTAAAAATCAATTTAACCCCAATTAACATGATTTGTAGTAACAATTAAGTTCACATGGAATAGAGTGATTAGACATTATATACACCCTTAAACCTAAACCCTATGCCCTAATACCAAATCCCTAATTTCTCTAAAACATAAATTGTAATCCATATGCCCTAATGACCTAATCTATAATCCCTAAAACCTATACATTAATGCCCTAATCCTTAATTAAGGTCCAAATGAGCCACATAAACCTATTTTATATCATATATGATTTGATTTGGAGTTAAATTAACCCTAATATCATTTCATATATAATTAAACATTAGAAGAGTTAATTGAATTAATTGAGGAGGCATTTGAGGCTAATTTAAACCCCTTCAAGAGCAAGATATGATTTGGGGTAAAATTAAGTCTGATTCTATCATGGATTAATCTAATTAGTCAATTTGCATAATTAGGGGCATGATTTGGGAAAAATTGAGCCCCTAAACTAGATTTATGGCTTAATCAATTGTATAATATATATAAAATGCATGGCTTAATTGACCCTACCTATATTAAAAATGCAAACATAAAGGCAATTGCCACAAATAGGTGAATAAATAACTCAAATTTTATTTAATTTCCTTAGCGATTCTACCCTATATCCTATACCTTAAATCCTATACCCTATACCACTTACTTTAAACCATAAACCATAAGCCCTAAATCCCAACCCTTTAACTTTTAGACCCTTTAATCCTAAATCAATCAATTTATCATTATATTACATCCTTTATAATAATAATTAGGTTCAAAAGGATCAACTTGGTCAAAATAAAATAACCATTTACCATAATTGACTTCTCAAATTATGATGGTGTGGGAGCTAATTGATCCCAAAATCACATTCTTTACTCATAGATCTAGGTTAAAAGAGATCAAATTTACCCTAATTACCTTCACAATTATACGTTATATACCTTAAAACCTGTAACTTAATCTCTAATCCCTAAAGTTACTAATCCTAAACTCTAAACCATAAAAATAGCTCGTTAAACCCTAAACTAATCATTTTATCCCAAATTAAAATTAGTTATACTAAGAATTAACTTCATAGGGCTCAGTTTGGACTAAATCACATGAATGATTGCCCTATTTTACTAATTCACTTAATCTTCATGATGACATTGTGTATAATGAAAACCCAAAACACATTCTATAGTCATAAATAGGTCTAAGTGATTCAAGTTATCTTCAATTATTTTTTTGATTGGACCATGTGTACCATAAATCCTAAACCTTATAGGTCTTAAACCCTAATCTTTAAACCATAAACCATATACCCTATATTTTAAACCCTAAACCAATCAGTTTAGCACTAATTAACATCATTTAGAGTAATAATTAGTTATATACATTACAAGTATTATAGCTTGAATTACATTACTCATTGTCCCAATTGACTAAAATTAGTGAGCAATCTATTGTTCCCAAAATCTGTCACTTACTTTTGTGGGCAACCTACTAACCATTTTGATCTTGCAGACCAAAAACTCTCTCTTTTCTTTCTCAAACATATTTTAAGTAGTTAAGTTTTTCAAATATTCAAGCCTTTTTAGTTAAGGAAGTCACAGGTTCAACAAGTGGGCTTTCTTCAAAGGAAGTTCAAAACACTTGAGGCTTTTCCTTAGTGTTTTGAGGATGGTTCAACACAAAGGTTTGATCAAAATACTTAATGGTGGGCTTCAAAAAATTGGAATGAAAAAATTTGAACCATTGAATCATTGAACCCTGCCTCCAAAGGGTTCAAAGGTTTAATGAGTTCAAAGGTTTAATGACTTCGGTGGACATAAAGAAAAGAAGGATTCAAAGAGTGAAGATTGAACTATTGAATCGTTGAACCTTGAACCAAAAAGGTTCAAAGGGTTAAAAGTTTCAGTGAGTTCAATAAGTTCAATGGACTTAATAAATGAAAGGATCCATAGAGTTCAAAGCTTCAAAGGACTCAAAGAAAGAGAATGAACCGTTGAACTTTGAACTAAAATGGTTCAAGGTTCAAAGCTTTAAAGGGTTCAAAGAGTTCAAAGTTTGAAAGGAATATTCAAGTGAATGAAGGAAGTGGAAGATTCTAGAAAGAAGTTCAACAAGATGATTCAATCAAAGGGTTCAAAGAAATGGTTCAACCAAAGAAGAAAAAAGAGAGTGAATGCAGCCCTTCATAAAACATTAAACCTTTGAACCATTGAACCTTTGAACCAAAAGAGTTAAAGGTTCAAGGTTCAAAGTGGTTCAAGTGACCAAGTGACCAATGACATCCCCATGGATGTCAAATTTAGGATAATGAAATATCTATTGATTTTTAAAGATGCAAACCTAGGAACAAACTCAATGACCAACCAAAGAAGAAGCTGAAGGAGCCATCAAAAAGTGAGAAGATAGCTTGAGAGCTTAGATCGTGAAGAAAGAACAAAATGTGGTAAGGAAAGAGAGAACAACTATATGAAATTTAGAATTATTTGTAGGAGAGTTATTTCCAGTAGATGGAACAGTCTACTAGGTGGACATCAGAGAGCACAAACATTCAAAGGCACAGCCTATTTTTTTTTGCATTAAGTAAAGGTGAATGGACAGCCATGTAAGCATCATAAATAAGACCAAATAGCTCATTCTTAGGAGGAGACATTTGGGATGATTCAGAATGCCAAAATCAAGGCCGGTGACCTATTCCAGCATGGCCCTTTCATAGATATTCAAGGAGTTCAATTTAGCATGGGCCATTTTCATGAAAATAAGTGCCCAAGTCTTTCTTAGAATGCTATATATTGTAATCTTCCATTTTGTATAAATCAGAACTCTCTGTTATTAGAAGCAAAACTCTACCCAAATTTAAAGGCATTCTTGAGACTTTGAGCTCATACTGTTAATCATATTTTGTCATTTGAATGAGAAAGTAAGTGACCTTTCAGACTTTGTGTTGAAATAGCTTGCGTTATCTATGAAATTGTTCTTATGTCTATTTCCTAAATACAATCTTGTCCATTTAATCGAATAAGTAGAACTAGTGGAAATAATCTGGAAGGTGTCTTGAAGTTGACTATGGGAGACGTTGTGTTTCCATAACTATCTTTAGTCTATTTGATTTCTATTTCAATTTAAAGGATATTGGTGAGACTTTGAGCTCCCATTACCCTTCATAATCTTTCAATTTTTTGTAGTTGAAGTGGAGACTTTGTTCTACACTTCATTCTACTATGTTACTACATCCTAATTAGTGAGAGAAGCAATGAAAGACTTTGTGCTTTTGTGGGTTTATTGTGGTTACAGTTACTACCCAAGAAGTCTTCCTCTAGTTTTTTTAACATCATTTCTGAAAGAAGATAAATGCTTTCAATAATTACCCTAGATTTTTCCTTGTCCTTATGAACATCATCTCCAAAAAAAAGAGAGATAGATGGTGTTATTCCACCCCTAAGTGTATTTTCAACTTATATTAGTCATAATAGTTTACAAGGAACCTCCCCTACCTTATAAGGAACCTCCCCTTGATGAGAGGAGAGATTTATCTCATTTTGCTATGGTAAGCCTACACACTTTTTTGTATAAATCTCCTTATGCTAAGGTTGATATACCTATTTTTTTGTCAGTTAACTAGTTACAAAATATTCACCCAATAGTTTTTTGGCAACTCTACTAGGGAAGAATGTGTAATTTGAAGCCTCAAGCTTCAAATTGAAGCAGTTCCAGTACTTTTCCATTTCCATTTTACACTCTGAAAGATCTATGGTATACATGAAGATAGAGAGCTCAAGGTATTGTTTACCCTATATTTGAGTTTGTGCGGAAAAATAACTTTGATCTTTCCCCACCATAAACTCATCTTCAGTTAACCAAGAGTTTTCCTCCTACCAATGTCAGGTCTCCGATACTAGGCAAAGCTTATCTTTCCTCTACTAGTAGAGCTTTATCTATACATACCCCACCAAGATTTATTATCCATCCTTTCCATTGTCATATCATAGTAGGTCAAGGCCCCTGGGGTAACACCTTTGGTCCCTTGAGTCTAACTCTACCCTTACATGAAATACCTCATAGTTTAAGTAAGAATTTCCCCAAGTTATTTGATAATGGGAGATTTCATCCTGATGAGCATATTATAGCCTTTTGCATAGCCTGTGGTGTGATAGGGATAGAGTATGAGGACATAGTAGTCAGTTTATTTGTAGAAACATTACAAGGTGCTATTACAGACTAGTTATATCATCTACAAGTGCAGACTATAACTAACTAGAACACCCTCAAAACCAAGTTTTAAGCAAGATTTAAGCTTTCAAAAGACATGCATGCCCTATTGGCTCAACTCACACAAATGAAGAAAGAGCCTCATGAACCTATGAGAGACTTCATAGCTAAATTTGATAAGATGAGGAATAGGATTCCTATAATTACTCAACCAACACTTGAGAATCTCAAATGCTTCTTCATCAATTCTAAGCTTTCTGAAGTAAATTTCTTATTGAGGTGGGCTAGCCACATAAACCTTACTACAGCTTAGGATTCAGCCACTGAGGTTGAAGATGATCTCATCTTGGTAGGGAAGATAAGAAGAGATCCTAACAGAAGTAAATCTTCACCTTTTGAATATTCTTCTTTAGGCACCACTGATCTTATGATGTAGAAGCTAACAAATGAGTTGCTAGCTCTTAAGAAGCAAATGGCACAAGGGATGTCTGCTTCTCCTTCATATCAAGATATACCAAGGAGGACATTTCTCAACTATTCATACCAAGGCAATGCTACTAGAAATCATGGGCAACCAAATCATCTTCCTCCCCCATATGGGAAGCTTGCCATTGAAGCAGCACTAACTAACTCAGTAGTTGGTTATCATGAATTTGAACATGATTCCTCTTTCCAACTTGAGTTTGATCAAGAAGATGATGTTAATCTCTTCACAGAGGGGGAAGAAGAATTAACTAGTGACTCTAACATTGGTTTCCTAAATTATTAAGAAGAAGATAAAAGCAAATCAGAAGTGTTTGATGGATCATACATTATATTTACAAGGTCTTAGGACTAGTTAGCTCAACAAGCTAATAAGGGAAAAATAGGAGAAGAATATCAACTAGCAATTTAATTACTAGATGGGGGACCACTCTGTATTTTCAATCAAAGGACCTGGTGATCACTAAAAAGTAAGTACCTCAAATATTCCTTTTCCTTCTGCTTCAAATTCTTAGACTAGTACCACACCCCCAAAAAAATAAAAGGATGGACTACCTTCCCCTATTTATAATTCATTTTAGTTATTTGATATAATTGTCCATATTAAGAAGACCAAAATTCAAATGTCTGAGTTTGAATTCTTGCAATCCAACCCTGAGTAGTTGGATAGGTTAGTTTAATGCGTCAAGAATAAAACTATCCATGCAAGACAAGATGTTTCAAAAATAATTCTTAGTCTCCCCAAGAACACATCCACCTAAAATAATCTTGTGATTACTCCTCTAGCTTCCCCTAAGAAAATAGAACCATTTTATGTTTCCATGTTGATAAATGGTCATTAGTTAAATAATTGCATTATAAACTCAGGCACTTCTGACAATGTCATGCCTACCAAGGTGGTAGATTCTCTTGGTATCACATTGACTAAGACCTTTGGTATATGTTTCTCCATGGAAAACAAACAAGTTCCTTTGTTGGGACAAATCAAAGATGCTAAATTTGTGTTTTTAGCTTTTCCAGATAAGAGAATCAAAATGATAGTCCTGGTGGCTGACGTTCCAGCCTCTTATGGCATTATGCTTGGATGAAATTTCTATAAGGATGTTGGTGGAGAATTGCATATGGACCTATCTAAGGTGAGGAAACCTATGAAGGGCATCATGCAAAGGCTACTTCTAGAGAAGGAGACAAAGTATATTGTCACCCAAATGTTAGCCTCTGAAGCTCAAATTATGTTTGAGTCTTCAAGCATGGGTAATTATTTTTTGTCTACTGAAGATGTTTCTATTTCAGTAGATGAAAGCTTACTGAGTGACAATCCAAAAAATCTAGATAAGGCATTAAAAAAATTGGTAGGGCATAGTATACATGAAAAGGGATCTTCCCTTCTTGATGAAGAAAAATCTGAAAGAAGATCAAATTTTGATGATGTCTAGATTCTAGAATTCAATGGCAACAATTCTTCTACTATATTTGGAGTTGGAGTTCTTTTAATATCTCTTTAAGGAGATATTTTCACCTATGCATACAAGTTGTAGTTTAGTAACACTAATAACACTACTGAATATGAATAATTGCTACTCAGTTTAAAGGTTGCTCAAGATAAAGGTGTTAAAATCCTTTATGTCAAAGGAGATGCTAAACTAGTGGTTTATCAGGTGAGGAACTTGTATCAAACCAAGAATGAGAGATTGAAATATTATCGCAATCTAGTGTGGGACTACATTGAAATCTTTGATGCCTTTAGTATTTCTACCATGCCTAGAGAATTCAATAGTTGAGCAGATTTATTGGCCATCTACACAACTCTCTTAGTCCCTCATCAAGATTTCAAAAAAAAGGTACACTATCAAGTTGGTTTTTTGACTAAGTGTACCTAATAATGCTGACCATTGATAGGTTTTCAATGTTAACAACCAAATCATTTATTTTTTAGAATAGATGGATAGCTTTGAAAAGCTTTATTTTGAAGGTAGTGAATATTCATCATGGGAATCAGCTGTAGAAACAAATTTGAAGGCTGATGAAGAGTTCCTTCAGCTCAAAGGGAATAAAATTCCCAAAGGATTAGTTTCTCTTGAGAAATTTTTTGACAAGCATGATAGGTTTATCAAGGAATAACAAATGGATTCAAAATTCTCAAAGAATTTTGATCAAATCAATTTGAGTATAGAAGACAATCCAAAAATGGTCAACATTGGGAATTATTGTACCCCTGATGAAAAACTCAAATTTATCACTCTGCTTCACCATTACATTAATGTTTTGGCATACTCTTATGATGATCTAAAATATCTCAAACTTGAAGAAATCTAGCATGAAATTCCTCTCAAGATTGGGTTATTACCTCATAAGCAGAAGCAAAGGTAGTACAACCCTAAAATATTAGGCACAATTTTGTCTGAGATATAGAAAATGTTGAATGCAAGAATTATTTTCCCAATTCATCATTCTACTTGGATTGAAAACATAGTCCCTATGAGAAAGAAGAATGGAAAATTTTACCTGTGCATTGATTTTAGAAATCTGAAACAGTCATCTTTAAAGGACAAATATCCCTTGCCCATCATGGATCAGCTACTGTAGATAGTGACTAGCTTTGAGATGTTATTAATGCTAGATGGTTTTTTGAGATATAATCAAGTGGAAGTTGGTGAAGCAGATTAGCATAAAACTAATTTCACAACTCCTTGGGGCACTTTTACATATCGTAGAATGCCTTTTGGCTTGATCAATGCTGACACCACTTTCCAAAGAGTGATGGATCTTACTTTTTAAAATGAAATGGTGAAATTCATTGTGGTATACCTCAATGACTTTATAGTCTTTTATAAATATTTTCTTGATCATGTGCATCATCTACAATAAGTTCTAGAGCGATGTAGGTAGAATGGTATTTCTCTAAATCCCAAGAAATCTATTTTTGGGGTTACAAAAGGTAGACTTCTTGAACACACTATATTTGAGAAGACATAAAGATCGACCCAAAAAGGGTCAAATTCATTCAAGAGCTTATTTTTCCTACTAGTAAGACTGTAGTCCACTCTTTCTTTGGAAAGGTAAATTTTCTATGAAGGTTCATCCTTGAATTCATAGAGAAGACTCACCACATTGTCAACATGATGAAAGGAAAAGCCACTTTTAGTTAGACAGAAGGAGGCAAGTTAGCATTTCAAGACATCAAGGAAGCTATCACCCATGCCCCAATTCTAGTTTGTCTTGATTATGCCAAAGACTTCATGATGTATAGCTATGCTTTTGAACACACACTTTCATCCATTTTGGTTCAATAGAACAAAGAAGGTGTGGAATCTCTCATATCTTTCATGAGTTATCCTCTCAAAGCTCATGAGCTAAAGTATTCAAACATAGAGAAGCATGCTTATATTTTGGTAAAGGCAATAAAGCACTTTCATTTTTACATCCTAAACTCACACACTATTGTACCGGTCCTTGATACAATAGTTAAGCCCATACTAACTCAACAGGAGTTTGGAACCAAAAGGGGCAATTGGATTGCTAAAATCTAAGAGTTTGATATGGTTATCAAACTAATGAAACTTGTGTGGGGAAGGGGTCTCTACCAATTAATTGCTGATAAAATACCAGAAGAAATAGGGCATGAAGAAATAGAAGTTGAAGACACACCAACAGTTCTCTTTGTCACCACTATGAATGAGTGGTATTTGAATATTTCTCATTTCCTTACCTATGGTGAGTGTCCTACTCACCTGTCTCATAAATAAAAGAGGACTGTTAAGTTGAAAGCTACCAACTTTGTCCTATGGGACAATGTTTTGTATAAGAGCAACCTTGATGGGTTATTCCTTCGTTGTGTAGATAAGGTGCAGCAGAACAAACTTTTAGAGTCCTTCCAAAATTTGGCTTGTAGAGGACATTTTTATACACCTATGACTACTCATAAGATTCTATAAGCTAGGTATTATTGGCCTACTCTATTTCAAGATGCATACAAATGGGTACATAGATGTAAACTATGTCAATAGTTCAATAGAATACCCAAATTAGCTACATTACCTCTCAAGCTAGTAGTAATTGAAGAGCCATTTCAATAGTGGGGTATTGATTTCATTGACATTGTAAACCCATCTTTGAGCATTGGACATGATTATGTTCTTATAGCCACAAATTACTTTACCAAGTGGGTGGAAGCCATCCCAACTAAGCGTGCTACTTTGGAGGTGGTATGTAATTTTTTCAAGGAAAATATTATTTCCCAGTTTGGGGTCTCAACCAATATTGTAACAGATAATGAAGCCGATTTCTCTTCTCATGAGATTACCTAGTTTTGCTACAATTATGAGATTATCCTCTCCCACTCCTCTGACTATTATCTACAAGGAAATGGTCAAGTAGAATCAAGCAATAAGAACCTGGTAACCATTATCAATAAACTAGTAGATGTCAATTAGAGAACCTGGCATAAAGCATTGTTTGATGCCTTATGGGTAGACAAAATTACATGCAAGAGGGAAATAGGTATGTCACCATTTCAAATTCTGTATGGTCTCAATGCAAAGATACCAATCACCCTGGAATTACTATCATTAATGTTAGCAAAGGTAGTAAAAGATTCAACTTATGAAATATCCATCGACAAGAGGATCATGTGCTTGACTAAACTTAATGAGCAATGAACTATGGTGGTGGACTGAATTGCTATGCATCAAAGTTTTGTGAAGAGACTCTTTGACCAGAAAGCAAATATCCATGACTTTTAGATTGAAGATCAAGTCTTGTTATGGGATAAGAAGAGAGAACCAAACGGAATTCATGGAAAATTAGACTCCCTATGGAGAGGCCCATTTGCCATTCATCATTTAAATGGTGAAATAAGTTTCTTGCTGAAATATAAAGATGGAATACCATTCACTCTACCTCATAGTGGGTAGCATTTGAAGCACTTCAATCCTTGAAGTATCAGATACGTCAGTTGTGCATTTGTATATATGTATAGCCTTTCTTTGTTTTATGTTGTTCATTTGTTTTTAGCACTGTTTGGTTTTTTTTTGGCAACTTTATTTTTGGGTAGCATGACTATGTATCCTAATGGCATAAATGAAGGCATTGAGATTCTAGATTCTACTCCCCTTGATCATTTTTTCAATCAATGGAAGTTCCCCAACTGGAGCCAGCTATTGTTTCCAAAATCCATCACTTGCTTTTGTGGGAAATATACTGACCATTTTGGTCCTGCAGACCAAAAACTCTCTCTTTTCTTTCTCAAAAATATTTTGAGCAGTTAAGTTTTTCAAATATTCAAGCCTTTTTAGCTAAGGAAGTTGTAGGTTTAACAGGTGAGCTTTCTTCAAAGGAAGTTCAAAACACTTGAGGCTTTTCCTTAGTGTTTTGAGGATGGTTCAATGCAAAGATTTGATCAAAAGACTTAACAACATGCTTCAAATAATTGGAATGAACCACTTTGAACTATTGAACCATTGAACCCCACCTTTAAAGGGTTCAAAGGTTCAATGACTTCGGTGGACTTAAAGAAAAGAAAGCTTCAAAGAGTGAAGATTGAACTATTGAACCATTGAACCTTGAACCAAACAAGTTCAAAGTTTCAATGAGTTCAATAAGTTTAATGGACTTAAAAAATGAAAGGATCCTGAGAGTTCAAAGCTTCAAAGGATTCAAAGAAAGAGAATGAACCATTCAACTTTGAACTAAAATGGTTCCAAGTTTCAAAGGTTCAAAGGGTTTAAAGAGTTTAAAATTTGAAAGGAATCTTTGAGTGAATGAAGGAAGCAAAAGATTCCAAAAACAAGTTCAACAAGATGGTTCAACCAAAGGGTTTGGAGAAATGGTTCAACCAAAGAAGAAAAAAGAGAGCGAATGCAGCCCTTCACAAAACATTGAACCTTTGAACCATTGAACCTTTGAACCAAAAGAGTTAAAGGTTTAAGGTTCAAAGTGGTTCAAATGACCAAGTGATCAATGACATCTCCATAGATGTCAAATTTAGGGTAGTGAAATATCTATTAATTTTCAAAGATGCAGACCCAAGAACAAACTCAATGACCAGCCAAAGAAGAAGCTAAAGGAGCCATCAAAAAGTGAGAAGATAGCCTAAGAGCTCAGATCACCAAGGAAGAACAAAATGTGGCAAGGAAAGAGAGAACAAGTACAATAAACTTAGAAATATCTATAAGAGAGTTATTTCTAGTAGGTGGAATAGTCCACTAGGTAGACATTAGAGAGTGTGAACATTCAAAGGTGTGGCCTATCTTTTTTGCATTAAGTAAAGGTGAATGGATAGCTTTGTAAGCATCATAAAGAAGACCAAATAAACCATGATTAGGAGGAGACATTTGAGATGGTTTAGAATGCAAAAATCAAGGCTGATGACCTATTCTAGCATGGCCCTTTCATAGACATTCAAGGCATTCAATTCAATATGGGTTATTTTTATGAAAATAAGTGCCCAAGTCTTTTTTGAAATGCTATATATTGTAATCTTCCATTTTGTATAAAGCAAATATCTATGTTATTAGAATTAAAACTCTACCCAAATTGAAAGGCATTCCTAAGACTTTGAGCTCAGAATATTAATCATATTTTGTCATTTGAATGAGAAAGCAAGTGACCTTTCAAACTTTGTGTTGAAATAGCTTGTGTTATCTAGGAAATTGTTCTTATGTCTATTTCCTAGATACAGTCTTGTCCATTTAATTGAATAAGTAGAACTAGTGGAAATAATCTAGAAGGCATCCTGAAGCTGACCATGGGAGACTTTGTGTTGCCATAACTATCTTTAGTCTATTTGTTTTATATTTCAATTTAAAGGATATTGGTGAGACTTTGAGCTCCCATTACCCTACATAATCTTTCACTTTGTTGTAGTTGAAGTGGAGAAATTATGATACACTTCATTCTAATATGTTACTATGTCCTGGTCAATGAGAGAATTAATGAAATACTTTGTGCTTTCATGGGTTTCTTATGGTTACAGTTACTACCCAGGAAGTCTTCCTCTAGTTTTTTGAACATTATTTCTGAAAGAAGAGAAATGCCTTCACCAATTACCCAGGATTTCTCCTTGTCCTTGTGAAAATCATCTCTAAAAAAAGATATATGGATGGTGTTAATCCACCCCTGAGTGTATTTTTAGCTTATATTAGCTAAAGTAGTTTATAGGGAACCTCTCCTACCTTATAGGGAACCACCCCTTAATGAGAGGAGAAATTTATCTCATTTTTTTGTGATAAACTTGCACACTTTGTCTTATAAATCTCCTTATGCTGAGGTTGATATACCTATTTTTCCGTTAGTTAGTTGGTGAAAAAATATTTGCCCAACACAATCTATGATGATTTGGGGGAAATTGAGTTAGAAACACATTGGACCCTATGTACACCCTAAAACATATATAAATTAAATGTTAAGCCCTAAACCATAAAACCTAAACACTATACCCTAAATTATAAACAATAAACTTTGCCTATTTACCAATCGATGTAGCTTCAATTAACAACCTTTGTAGTAAGAATCAGGTTTACATATCATAGTGTAATCAGACATTATATATACCATTAAACCGAAACCATATTCTCTAATCCCTAATCCCTATGTTCCCAAAAACATAATTTATAATTTGTATGTCTTAATCCCTAATCCTTAAATCTTAAACCATATACACTAATTCCATACTATGTAATCTATATTAAGTATAACACGATCGCATTGTTATAAATATAGACAAAACTCACTTCTTAAATTTTGTGTTCAACTCAAATTGAGTATTAATAATAATATGATCACATTATAGAATATGTGATCATGTTATTATTAATATAGACAAAACCCACTTTTAAACATCTATTTCTAACCCAAACCAAGAATTAAATCCCCATAAACATTCTCTATGTGCTTGTGTGGGACCTATGATACCCATGTACTTTTGATCTCACCTTTGAAAAGTTATCAATTGTCTTTGATGGGTGATAGATCATGTTCAATGAAGAGGAATATGTTGAAGAACAAAATACCATAGGAATTAGAATATTTGAGTGAGAAACATAAGAGATGAATGCAAAAATATCATGGTAGACAAGGTACAAACTCTAATCATGATGAACCAAATTCCATAAATAATGATCTAATTGACAATAATGAATTAAAAAATGATGAAATTGACCATAATAAATTTAATATTGATGAAATTGATAATAATTAAATTAATAATAATGAAATTGACAATAATTAATTAGATAATGTTGGAAGTTTACATTCAAAGTTCCACATTTTTTATTTTGTTGATGATGAGTTTATGTATGATGCTCCACCCCGCATGAATGAAGAAATTTTGATGGAAATAAATAATGATGAAATTAACAATCAATAAAATATCAGGGAAACATATAATGAAGAAATAAACAATGAAAAAAATGGCATTCAACCTCTAAACAATGAAAGAAATATTGATTTTGAAACAACCTCTCAACAAATTCCACCATTAACACCTAAACTAATTATGCATAGAAAATAAAAGTAATTAATTGAAGTCAATGAAAATATTTTAAAACAAATGCATAAAAAAATGTTTGATCACCATTCTATAATATTATCTCAACAAATTTGGGATAGTTTCTTTCATAATTTAGATTATGATAGTCAAATATGTCAATTATTTATTTCATTGATAAAATTGATTAAGATGAGACCTATAATGTAAACATTAGGAATAAGAACATCTACCATGGATGATGAAAACAATGAAATTTTATAATATCTACATGATGTATAGCATACTATAGGCCTAAAATTATGCACCCAAGATTTTAATGTTTCTTGACGTATACTCATGACTTGTGCAGTAAGTGGCCAAATAGGGAAAAAATAAATGCATTAAAAAATAATTTAAACACTTAATATATAAAAAATCCATTAATAAAATCAATTTAAAGATGTTAAATACTTAATAAAACTAATACCAAAGAGCTCTGGGCATTCTATGGTAGACTTCCATGAAAAGACAAGGCTATAGTCAATGCTCTCGAAGAGTTACTTGTTTAATTTTGGAAAGATAATATAAGAGTTTTTCCCAATGAAAGAGATGTATTTAAAATAATATTTGGATATCATAACCATGAACCACATCTAAAACATTTCTTGGATGTGACTCAAGCATAATTAGAAAAACATCCACAAATTTATATTTGTCATAGATATTTTGAGACGTCCAAACCTTTTTTTGTAAAAATAAATCACACATGCATCACTTGTTATAGGAAACATTTTGAATTTTCAATGCACTATGATGTTTTTCATCATATTTATTTTAATTTTCATACTAACAACATGTTTCAGGAGTATGGCATTGAATTTCCACTAAAATTAGTCAAGGAATTTATTTTAACTATTTTTTTACAAAAGACTAGATGGATAATTATTTTATAACAAATCATGTTTAGATGGAAATTATATAATTTATGGTGGATTTCCAAAAGCAAAAAATTGTATACATGAGGAGAGTACAAGTGCAATTAGACAGTAATTAGTTGGTTTAATAAAATACAAATCAGTGACTTATCAAGTAAAAGATGACAAAGAATCTAAAAGGTGTGAGATTAGTACAAAAATAATACCTATTTTCAAAAAATATATCAAATTTATGGAGAAATTTTTTATGATTATGTAAGTCACACACATAGTTTTATATGGTTGGATGATCATTTCAAGATAATAAATGATACATTTCCACTTGGTTTGATTGTTTTAATATTTTACATTGATGAAAATTACTCACTCAAATCCCAATTGGAAGTTTAATCATAGTATTAAAACTAATCATAAGTTTCCATATTGATGCATATATAATTCATGCATTCACCTAAATCAATATAAAATATTAAGGGATTACAATTTCTATATCATCAATGACTGATCACATTGTTTAGATTATGTGCAAGGTTGTTTTTGAAAGTTCTATGAAAAATTGAGTCTGAAGAACATTACTTTCAATCCACATTACATTTGGTCAGATAATTTCACATTGCAATTCAAAAATGCATATATGTTTTGTTGGTTGAGTAGGATGCATGCTACCACTAATGTAGAACACATTCAGAGTTTCATCGAGGCTAGCCATGGAAAATAGGAACATGAAAATACTAGAGAATGTGTAAAAAAGTTGTAATGGAGGAGTTAAAATTTGAAGAGGGTGATAATTTGATAGATGCAAAAACCATGGTTGAATGGTGTAATGAGAACATGTACCATGGTGCTCAACCAAATTCTACTATTCATAGTCATTCCTAGTTAATGGAGGAATAAAACTTCAAAAATTATCAGTGTTATATGACTAATGGGTTCAAATTAGCTCCAAACATTTTATAGCTCAAATGCAAGTTCTTAGACTATTATTACAAGACACTTGGCATGTTTTTATTTTTCATGCTTGGAATCTCTTTGGAATAAGGGGGAGTCATAAAAGTGGGTGGATGATTGGAGCTTCAAACCTCTAATTCCAATCAACACATATCATGTTCCAATATAATTTTAACTTATAGTATGACATTATTAGATGACTTTGACCATATATCTGATCTAGTGTAGCCAAGTAAAATATTTTTCATTATGTACAATTTATTCTCATTTCATTATTTTTTGTGCTTATTTTCTTTTTATTTTTATAAAATAAATAACAACTTAAAATAAGCATGTGGTTTATAAAAACTTGGATTTAGTTTCATACTCATGATCCAATTGATGTATAGATCTTCTCTTTAGCTTGGGAGGATGACCTACAATAAGAAAAAATCTATACAAATATTGATTAGCAAGATAGTAGGGTGGATTAACTAACGAATGCTAGATCTAATAAGTACTAGACTTCCTTGGGGGCTGTCAATCCACTCTTTAAAAATGTTAAGTTTTGGAAAATAAAAATAGATTCTTGCATGAAGTAATATAAAGTACTAAACTCAATGAAATAAATTCTTTTGAAGAGAAATGATTGATTTAACCAAAATACCATTATCTTGTTAAAAACTAATGCTAAGATGTTAATAAGAATATGATGTGATAGAAATAAAAAAATAGACTCTCGGTGAAGGCTTATGAGTGGAATTAGCTTTTTATTTTTAAGAAAAAAAATCATATAGTGACTAATGTCAGTCACTATTCAATCAATATCTGTTAAGGCAAATGATACTGGTCAGAGGTGATCGATGTCGACTATTATGAGTTATAGTTTTGGGTATAATGGATGTTGGGTTGGTTTTAAGGATGGACTTCATGGGTTATTTGGGGTTGGATAATGTTCCCAAGGATAGAGTAGGTTCTTAGGGATATCAAACTTAGGAGTTGGATACTCAAGTGATGGGGAATGGTCTATGGGTGTTTGGTGGAAGTAGTGTTTGGAGTTATATAACCCCAACATAAGAGGGGATATAAGAGAGATGAGAAATAGATACAAACACTAAAATATAAAATATAAATAACTAAACTTGATATAAGTGTAATATACTTAGATTTTTGGTGTCTACTAGCTTGGAGAAGTCCTAAGGTTAGATGGGCACTATTTAGGAACTTAGAATAAGTGGATAGACTAATAGTGCTTGATCTCTTTATAGTGAGGTGATGAAACACTTTTCTTATATTTAATATATTTAATGGATTCCTTAAAATATTGGATTCACTCAAGAGTTAGGATTATCACTCAAAAAGTTTAACCTCTTAAGGCAGGGTCTTTGGGTTACCTTAAGTAACCAACATCGTTCTTGGTCAACCATCATTGGTTGAGGGGTGACCAACATCAGTCAATAAGAAATAGTCCAAGTTTGCTCAAATTATCTATTTTTACTTAAGGTTGGTCATTAATACCAATGGAAATGGTCTGAGATTATTTAAGGGAACATTGGTATGCATGAGGAAGAAGACTAGGAGGTTAGCGTATTAATGCCTAGGTATGAAATAGTCTTAAGGTTAGGTGTCAATCAAATAGCAAGGGGTTTAGGTGAGGAGGTGTAAATAGGATTATTTAACCTAATTAATTAATTAAATTAAGTTAAAATGAGTTAAATGAGTGTTTTAAGGGGTTTTAATAAATATCCTAGCCTAAGTGGGCAAGGGGGCCAAGGGGGTTCCTTACAATGACTAGAACCATATGGTGCAAATTTTCCGTGTCTACATTTTCCCCCTTTTATTTATATAATTTGCATCCTCAATTTTTTAAATAAAAATAATAGGTATAGTGGAAGGTTGAATTCCTAAAGTATGAAAGGAAGTGTTTTCCCTCAAATAGAGAAATGACGAGGTGAAAACAGAGTAAGATTTGGTTTTGAGAAGTGTGAATGTGAGTGGTAAAGTAAGTAGAATGGTACTAAGTAGAAAATAAGGTGGAACATGGGAGGATAAGTGATAAGTAAACTAGGCCACAACATGAATCATAGCTAATATGGGTGCACTTATAAATGTATGTCTCGATGCTAAGGTGTTCATGTTTACAAGGAGACAAAAATAGGGTGATCATGAGATGAAGAAATTGGTCATATTTACCAAAATCAGAAGTTGGAATATTTCAAGAAATCTCAAAAGTCTATGCAAAAAAATTATGAAAGAGAATAATGTCTTGGATCATTGCAAGGTGGGTGAAAAGGTCAAATGTGATGAAATCAATATGGTTCATTGTAAAATCTATACAAACAAGTTTTAAGAGGAATTGAAGGGAATCTCCAATTGGTGGGATTTAAGTTGAGAAAGAGATCCTTTGGGTTGTAAAGGGAAGTTAGGAGTGTAAAATCTTAATTTTATTTATTGATATTTGTCAAGTTGATCAATTTCAATATTTCTAACCCTACTAATGATCGATATTAGTCATGAACCAAATCATAAAAAGGTGGTTGATGACCATAAAGGATAGAAAACATTCCATATTGGGAATTGTGTGGGTATTGGTTGTCATTTGTCAATTATGTGAAAGTGATTTGTGCAAAAAAACATACCTTATGAGTGGTTTATTATAGTTGAGTGAGATTTTGAGGGGAGTGTGACTTATTATAGAAGGTGACTAGTGGGCCAGGCAAGACAAAGGTAGGTGAAGATGCAGAGGGATAGAGGATGAGCCAAGGTTAGAGGGTGAGTAGTGGCTATGTAGTGGTTTCTAACATAGTGGTGAATATGGAATGAGGTAAGTACTTGGTGTTTTTTCTATTAAATTTGTGTTGTGTGGGGTTGTAAATGTGTTTAGGTAGATAGGTTAAATGGATTGGGGGTAAGGAGTAACAAATATATGTGTTTGAATTTATGATATAAATAGGGCAGAGTGAAGGGTAGATTAGGCTTCATGGTGTTTTTTAATGGAATTAGGGGGAAAATTAGGGTTTTATGTCATCAACCCTATACATAGTGACTGATATTGGTTGTTGTCAACTGATGTCAATTGATAGGGATTCGATATCTATTAGGGTAGGGAAAAAAATTAGTCCTCGACACCCAACTAGTATTGGTTGAGGGTTGACCGACATTAGTCCAATAAAGAATCAATGTCGATTGAGGCTTGACTAATGTCAATCCTTAGGAAAAATGACAAAGATTTACAAATGTGTTAAAAATGTTTGAAAGGTTGGAAGAATGGTCTTGATTGTTATCATAGAGTGTATGGATTAGGGTGAGGCTTAGGGGAAAGAAAAGGAGATACAAGACCTAGGTTTAGGAGTAGTGATAGAGGTAACCTTAGCATTTGGGTAGGCTAAAGAGCTTATTTGTGCCTAGGTTTAGTGACTACAGTAGTGTAGGTAGAATTTATGAGGTTTTGGAAAGTGTAGTAGAAACTAAGGAATTTATCTAACCTTATAAGTGAGGGTGATGCTAATGACATAGGATTAGGTGTCAGTGTTCCTAAAGGATATATGTTGGGATATAACTCGGTTTTATTAGGATCATATAATGGTAGTGGGTTTGGGTGGAATGTGATACTATTAGTATAGGACCCAATATATAGTGATGTTGGTATCCCTCATTTAGATATGAGACCCACCTACCAACACATTCATGTTATTGATATGGGAGATTACTATTCTTCTAGAGGATGTGCATAAGATTTTGAGGCTATGCATATAGGTGCAAGTAGTAGAGCCTATCCATAGTGATGATCAAGATGCCTATATGGATCAATTTTTTGGAGAGGACTTTGTAGAGGCCTAATGACATGTTGGGGATTCTACTTCAAGGATATGTACCACATATATACTGAGGGGAGATATATTATGACCATGATGATGATAGTAGTCACTTTTTATGAAATTATTGAATCAAGTGGGGGAAAATTTCTTTTTTTTCTATTAGGTGTGATAATGATATGATTGAGGATTAGACCATATTTATCTATTCAACAACACTACTAGTTCAGGTTTATCAAGAGTTATGGGGCTACCAAGTATACATGCATTATTGGATGAGTTTATTCTTCCTACTAAACTACTAAGAATATGAACATATTACCATCCTATGACTATTTAGTTATCATGGCATAAATGGCATCATGCCATATTTAGAGTAGGTTTCATCAGATGAAGATCAAACATGGCACTACCATGAGTAGGTGAGGAGGTGAAGGATTTGGTTTAGTTTAGATAGTGGTTAGATGTATTTTTTAATGGGGAGATAATTTGGATACCATACACAAGGTTACCACCATGGAGGGGGCTCATCGCATAGATTTGTTTTGTGTATAACATCAGATGGATCTATGGAAGGTGACAATAGGAGATAGAGATTATCCCATTTTACCATGTAATGAGATAATATGTCTTGATATAGGGTGTCCTAAGAGAATTATAAAGATATAGATGAAAATATACAGAGGCATGATTGCCTCCACCAGAGCTAGTAGAGGATGAGCTATTATATGAGGAGCCACTAGTTCTTACAAGTGTTGACAATAGTAGGGTGACTCAAGAATATATCATTTGGTGGCAAGGATAATATGTTATAAAAATTGGGGGATGTGGTGGATAGGTTATAGATAGAGGTGATGGTGGATAGCAATATATTTTAGACATGGAGATGGAGGAGGATACGATGGAGTTAGATGTTCCTACTAGATAGGTTATGACTATAGAGAGGGACTAGATAAGAGTGGCATTGAATGCAACATAGGTAGCTCTAGCTTTTATGACATAGAGAGGGACATGGCATAGGGGAAACTAGTAGTGAGGACCTAGGGTAGAAATAATCTCTAGGTACAAGTAACTACAATCACCCAAGAGAGGGACTATGCATGGGGATAACTAGCCACCATGACATAGGAGAGAGATTATATATGGGCATATTTGACCACTATCACATAGGAGAGAGATGGTTATAGGCATAGATGACCTTGATATCAGCTAAGTATGATGCTATGAGATAGATAGGAGTATAAGCATCTATAGGACCAACTTGGACTATTCCAATGCCAAGATATGTGGTGATAGTGGAGGAGTTCAGATACTATGAGTTATACACATGTCTTTAGCAATCTTCTAGATGTTCCTTGATATGTAGAGTATGGAATAGAGTAGTTTGTGTTAAGGATAACAAGTAGTATGACACCTAGTGGTGGCACAACATTTGTCGGTAATCAAATAGGTCTGAGATATGGATATGATCTAGGGGATAATAGTACCCCTACACCATAGACTTATTGGAGTTGTATTATTATTATTTTGACTTTAGCCTATGAGATGATGTAATGAGATGTATATATTTTGAGAGACATATAAATTGATACACACACACACACACACACACACACACACACACACACACACACACACACACACACACACACACACACACACACACACACACACACACACACACACACACACACACACACACACACACACACACACACACACACACACACACACACACACACACACACACACACACACACACACACACACATATAGCATTTTTATTTGAGTTATGATGTTGTTATGATGATATATGTTGTTTATGGTTGATTTAAGATGTTATGGTTAATTATGCTCATGTGATGATGATTTTTATGATGTTGATGATGTTTATGACATGTGGTGATTGATTTAACTTTTTTCCTATTATTAGGTGTATGCTTAATCTAATGAATGTCAACATTAATGAATCTATGTGATCCCATACTTAGATAAATATGTGATTGGATAACATAATGGTATGATTCATTTAAAATGATTAAATATGGTTATTAACTTTATGATAAAAAGATATAATGCATTTTAATGTGATAGAATTAATGCAATTTAGACATGGTGAAAAGCAAGATTGCCTATATAGATGAGATGTTAGAAAATTAATATGAGATGTTTATTTAATATATGATGATGGTTATGGTAAATATAATGTTTTAATAATTAAAAACACCTAAATAAATGATGTCAATGGTAAATGACAATCATTTAATAAAAAATAGAATGTTCTTAAATGTTATGATTGTATTTATTTGATTAGAGATTAGAGGTGATTTATAATGTTTTAAAACCACCTTAACATGTAAATTAATTTAGGTAATAGGATATATGTAAGAATAGGAAAGGAAATGAACGTTAAAACAATTGAAAGATAAATAGCTTAATGAATGTATCAATAAGTAGGTATGCAAAATAAGAAGATGTGATGCTTGATGAAGACCAAAAATAAGAAGGTGGATTGAATTATGAACATAATCCCTTTGTATGCTTCACAATAACATTCATTGTTTTGTTTAAGAAGTATCTTGATCACATAGTGTCATGTAAGCTCAAAATTACTTATTTTGTGGAAGTTAAAAAGGGAGATGGATGGTATTGGAACCTTATTATGGGGATAACTTTACCTTTTTTTTAGGTTATTGAAGAGCCATTATAACAAGTCTATGTATTATTTGGTGTAGGCTTATTGATGCATGAAGTCTACTTTTTGAATTTTGTGAAAGTTGATTGTAGCTTCTAAAGTTTTTGCTTTTTTGAATTTTGACTATGGGTCCTTTTGATGTTGTTATTTTTTTGAGGGGTTGGGGAAGCTGATCCATATGAAAAGATTTCATGAGATTGCTTACTTTAACAAAAAACTGATTTAGCCATCCTTCAAGGGAGTGGTCTAAGATTTTGATTTGTTAGTCATGGATAGTTGTCCTTCAAGAGAGTAGTCTACCTCATTTTAAGAAATTTTGATTTGTTTTGGTATATTTCCTTCAAAGGATAATTCTAAAATTCTAGAGATGACCCATAAGATATATGAATTTTATTTTAGACATAGAATTAATTATATAGGCTTAAGGATTAACTTTATGAAGGAAAAACTATAACACAAGAAGGTTGAATAGTGGGTGAAAATATACTTTAAGAGACAATGACCATTGGGTTCCATCTTATTAGGGATGAAAAATATCCATAAGAATCATGCCATGGGTAGAGCCATGGTACCCATATTTATGATTGAGGCTAATACTATGATGGATAATCAAATGATTTTATGCTTTAATCGATTGTCCTCAAATTAAGGGGATGGAGGTTATATTCTCATAAAATAAGGGATGAGATTAAGTTAGACATAAGGTGATTTTGAACTTGTTTTAATAAAAGAATGGATGCAGATGTGAAGCATTGAGGGGCTTAGGTTTCAGTCTCCCTTCAAGAGATGATACCTGGTAAGCTCCCAACTCATACTTATGTGTTATGATATACAGTCCAAGCCAATTGAAATCAATCTTTCCCCACTTTTTTTCTTCCCTATTAGTCATATGCTGATTTTCCTTTAAGATGAGATATCCGATATTGAATTCTTATTTTCTTAAGTTCTTGGTATAAGTGTGCTTAATTCATTATTTATAGACATGAAGATTCTTAAGTGCAACTGAAAGATGCTCATAAAGTAGATCAAGTTGAGATAAACATTTTTGATGATAATCACCCTTTGAAATAATATATTTTAGGGAGACATAATGAGATGTTATGTTGTGGAGCCTATTTCTAAATTACAATGCATTTCTAATACTATACATTCAAAATGTGCTATACACTCTTTATGTATTTTTTGGACCCCCTTAATAAGGAACCATTTTGGGTTAACTTGGCCCATGGTTTTGGTACTCATTGTTTTATAAAATTTATATGTTGATGTATTATGTATAGATGGATATTTATTAGGTAATATATCATTAGAACAAGGTTTTGATAAGGAAGACCAAAGTGTGTGAATTTAGGTACAAATTAAGGACAGTTTATAGAGCATAGCTCCAAATAATATTTATGCATTGTAATTGTGAGAAAATATATCTGAGAGTGGATTTTACTCTTGTGGTTTGTAATAAAATCTAAGTAACTATTTCTTGGTGGATGTAGCCCACACTAAGTGAACCACATTAAATTTGGTCTTCTTGTTGTGAATTTTTATTTCTATTCTTTATGAATCTCTATTTATAGATCTTATCATTGTGACTCTAATAAATCTATTATGCATCTATTTCTAATGTATTCCTAACAATAAAGGGAATTTGGAATTCAAGAGGTAAGACAACCTCTGCTACAAAGATAAGAAAGAATTGGGTAACACCCGTAGGGGTTTGAATGCTAGTTTTATATGCCCATAGGGCAAAGAGAATGTGTAAGTGTCAATCCCAACAAGATACATTAACCATTTTAGTTAGCATTTTATTAAGTGTTTTGTTAGAATATTCAACCTATCCATTAGCTTGTAAATGATATGGAGATGAGAAGATTAAACTAATGCCAAATGTATCACAAATATTTCTTACTTTTTATTTTTAAATTATTTTCCATTATCATTTATTATTTTATGAGGTCCATTTAAGTGGCATTCAATATAATGGTTAATGAATTCAATAATTTTATCATATTTGGTTGAGACAAGGGGGATAACCTCTACTTGGTGAAATATTCTATCATAGTGATGATAGAATCATGTTGTTATGAGTAATGAGGGTTAATTTCACCAATGAGATCAAATTCCCACTAAGAGAAAGACCAAAAATATTTATAGACTTGAAGATCATGATTCAGAATATGATGCAAATTAGCATACTGCTAACACTTGACACACTTATTTACATACTCACAATATTATTAGATAATGGTAGCCCAATAATAACCAAGGTGAAAGATGCATTTAGTGATAGTTAGACCACTAAAATGTCCTCCACAAATCCCATCATGCATTTCCTTGATAGCATGAGAGATTTCATGGCTATGTAGGCATATAAAGAGGATACCATCAAAGACTCACTTATAAATAATTCCCCCTAGTATGTTATAGTGAGAGATACTCTGTATAAACACTCTTTGACAATTTATAGAAAGATCAGAATGGATGTTAGCTATGGTAAGGTATTAAAATATTTACTTATACCAAATATTGGATTGGGCCTCTTCCACATTGAATATGGAAGGGAGGTCTGATTTGGTGTAAAAGGGATCATTAAGGTAATGGATGGTGATAAAGAGTTTATAATTGAAAGGTACAAACATGACTTGGGAAGTAAGAGAAGCCATGGTATCTATGAACTTTTTACTAGAACGTAGAGTGGTTTGAATAAGGTAATGATCAAATGATGTCAAGATTACATCTATCAATTATTTGTACTATTATAAAACATAATTTTTACATTGGTAAGAACCAATGATTCTATTAACCATAAGTTGGGAGTCACTAAAAATGATAATCGATTTAACTCCTAAAGACAAAGTTGTTTGGAATCATATAACTAGAGCCTCATACTCAACCATATTGTTGGTGTAATAAAAATCAATTTTAAAGGATGAGGGAAGAGGATCGCCATCAAGGGGGATAAGGATTATATCAACACCCCCACCAAATTGTCACTTTGATCCATTAAATAACATACTCATATGATAATAAAATTCCTCTTGAGATAAAGTTGTAATGGACTCATCAAGATACTCAAAAGGAGGAGGTTAGTTGTTTGTGAAAGGTGATTCAGTCAATTGGTTGGCAATAATTTGCCTTTTGATTGATTTTTGATGGAGGAAATCAAGATGAAAATTAGATATAATCATGAGCCATATATCCATACGTTGATTTTGATATGGCTTGAAATGCATGTACTTGAGTGGGTCAGTGTTGGTTATAACAAAGGTTTTATGGTTAAGAAGGTAGTGACAAAGTTTGAAATCCATAAAGACCAAAGTGAGGTATAGTTTATTTGTATGGGTATATTGAGTTTCATACTCTATAAGTGTTTGAATTATAAATTATATTATTTTCTCTTTATGTTGATCATCATGATGTGCAAGCATGGCCCCTAAAGAATGGTATGTGGTAGAAATGTAGATGTATAAGGGTTGGTCCTCTTTTCGAAGGACAAAAACAAGTGGGGAAATAAGGTATTCTTTGAGTTATTTAAAGGCCTTTTGACATTATTTAATTCATTAAAAGGAGATATCCTTCTTAAGAAGGTGATGAAAGGGTTGGCATCTATCAGATAATTGAGAGATGAAGTAGTGAATGGATTGGAACTTCCCCTATAAACCATGAAGTTGATTGAGGTTAGTCGAAAGAGGCATGTTGAGTATTGTCTTGAATTTAGTGGTATCAACTTCAATTCCATGGATATAAATAATAAATCCAAGGATAATTCCTAAGAAGACCCCAAATATGCTTTTCTTTGGATTAAGGTAGACATGAAATTGGATAAAGCATTTGAAGATAACCTAAAGGATTGACAAATGATATTTATGAAATTTAGACTTTCAAAGGAGTTTAACCACATAGTCATCTATGGTTTTATGGATAAGGTCATGAAACATGTAGGTTATTGCATGTTGGTAAGTTACACCAACATATTTTAGATCAAAACACATGACCTTAGAAAAGAATGTTCCACATGGAGTGATAAAGGTTTACTTATGTTAATATTTTATAGTAATCAAGATCTAATTATAGCCCAAGAATTCATCCATAAGAGATATCATCTCATGGCTAGTAGTAAGATAAACAATCTAGTCAATGCTTGGCAAAAAGAAGTCATATTTTGTACAATCAAGGTTAAGATCAAAAAATTCTATGCAAATACAAAGTCCCCCTATTGATTTGGTGATAGGAATGGCATTTGAGACCCATTGGGGATAATCAATTGGTTGGATGAAGTTAAAAGATAAGAGACACTGAATCTTTTCTTTGGTGAGAAGGTAACTGTGAGGGTACATCTTTCAAAGATTTTGCCTAACAAGTTTGGCATTGAGGTTGGTGATAATGTTATTAATGACTATGGAAGGGTCAATTTACACAAAATAATTTTAAGACCAAGAAAATTATATTCTATGCTCTCATAGAAAGGAAGAGAAATCCTAATGCTCCAAAGAATCTAAGGTTGGCCAATTTTGACTATGTGAGGGCTATCCTGAATACCCAAGTTAACATCAATAGTGGATTCATTAAACATGGTTAATGTCTTAGGAGGTAGGGATTTATGAGTAGAAGAATATTTATCACCAAGGTAGGTGATAAGGGAATCATCATCTTGACATTGGACAATATTAATTGTAGGAGAGTCATCTTCTACCATCTCATGGTGAGTCAAAGGAATGGTTATAGTTTCTCCATCCTCTTGCTAAGTTAGGGGTCCCAAACCAATAATATTGATAAAAAATTATGGGGGATGGTATTAATATCCCCAAATTTTTAAGGAGAAGGGGCTGGTGAGGATGGGATTTCTTCCTCAATGATGATGATGGGAAGTGGGTTATTTAGCTTTTCTAATGGCATGAATCCAAGACCAAATAATTCATGAGGTTTTTGAGTTTTAAATGGTATAAAATAGTATTTTACATGATTTTTTGTAGTTTTTAATAATAAGAAATTTGTAATAGATACTCCTATATTCCTACAATAAATATGTTTTATTGTTTTCTATTTGGTTGAAAAACACAAACAATTTTTAGCAAGATAAGATTGCATGTTAGATTTTGATTGGGAAAAAAATTCAAAAATGAATAAATTTTATGAAGGGATGGATTAAGTGTACAAGGAGATGACATTTAAATCTATTTACTCTCCAAAGAAAGACTCATGAGCCAAAATTATGTGGGATATTTTAGCAATGATTGATAGCAATAATTGATCAAGAAATTGAAAATATAAAAAGTTATATGATATACTGAAAGGGAGTTATTGATCCCACTAAAACCCTAGTGATTTGAATTGGTAAAATGTTTTATATAATGTATTTCATTATAATCTAGCATGGTTGACCAATTTGTATGATTTATAATGGTTTTTGTACTAATTCATGTCATGACCCAGAGAGATTCATATGGATAATCACCAAATCAATTCAAGTCAATATATGGAGAGATTTATGTAGAGTTTCATGGATGGAATACAAAAATATAGCCTCCTAGAATCTCGTATGTAATATCACCATGCATAGAAAGTTATTTCAAACAAATCCCACATGGGTTAGATAGGTTAAAACTAATAAAACCTACACACAAGGTAGATCATTACAGGAGAGGATAGAGGTCATGCAAAATATTTGGCATCATAAAGATATAACTCTAAATTTTGTTTGAGTCAAACACCGTAACTTGATGGTAAGTCTTAAATAATCACTAATTTTTACAATTTTTTAGCATGTATAGATTATTGTTTTTAAATTAGGGGATCTAAATATTTCAATTTCTATTTTCCCTTAGATTAATTGCCAATTTTATACTAAATTTTTGTTTTTAATTTTATTTTTAAACTATAATGATAACATCTGATAGAAAAATAACCATTGAAATACTCTAGAGATTTAATTACTTTGATCTCAGTACTAGATTTTTTTTATTTTATTTCTTATTAATCTGCATGGATGAGGAATTTCATAATTTAAAAAAAATGATGATAGTTTAAAAAATAAAATAATCAAACTTTTATTTTAGGCTAGACTAGCATACAAACTAGAACATCAAATTTACATATAGTCATATAAGACCAAGTATTTAATAATTTTGAGTGCTATAGATGCTAAAAATCATAAGAATTATGTGCTTTATATAAGCTATCTCAAATAGTATGAAATGATTACAAAAATCTTCAACACAAAAGAAATATGTGGTTATAAAAATGGTAAATTGGGCCTAACTTTGAGGGGATTTGCCTCTCAACCCTACCCTATATCACAATAGGGAGCATGCAAGGGGTGTTTCCCCTTGACCCTACTAGGGGTTGCCACCCCTAAACCCCCACTTATGATTTCCCAATGAAGAATAAGATAGTAAAGAAGCTTGCTCAACATGATGCAAATCCAAGACAAGTTGTAGATGAATAACACAAAATGTTTAGTAGAAAGAAGAGGCATGCAAAATCTATTTTTAATAATGAAGCCAAAGACCTCCAAATTTTAGTAATCTAGGTATACTTTTCAATTTCTAGTTTCCATCACATAATTTAGCAATATCTTCCCTATACAAATAATAATTAGTATTTTCTACATAGTTCATAAATAAAAAGAATTGATTACATTTTATTTCACTCATTTCCATTCATATTTATGAATTAGCTAAACCCGTATCCATTTGCATAATACTATAAATTATTTGAGGAAGTTCTTATTCTCCAGAATAAAATCCCATTAGAAATAATGTTAATTCCTAAATCATCAATCATTCCTACATAGGTTGAACTAAATTCTTCCATATACATTCAAATGTTCATCTTAACATTTTGTTGTTGGTATTTACATTTCTTTGACATTGTTGATATTATGTTTATCTAGAAAGGTTTTATTTGTTTTTGGTTTCTAAGAGATACTTTCATTACAAGGAGTCATTATAGAGATGAATATTCTTTTCCATGACTTTAAAAAGAATTTGGTAGATTATCTTGAGTTACCTTTAACAATACAATGCAATAGAATTAGAAAATATCTTTCACCAATTATTGATCATCACTACAGAGACCAATGCTAAAGAATGTCAACATATAGGATATGCCATGCCATATTTATAATTAGTATGAATATTCATAAATTCTATTACTAACCTTTTCCATGCTATCAGTTTAAAATAATAATAATAATAATGAAAACCTTAGGGTGTTTTTGGTAGTCTTGGTTTAAAAACCAACTTGCTAGTAGATAAGTGTTGGAATAAAGAGCCTTGAATAGAAAAATATTTTACTAGTTAGTCAAGGAAAAAAACATAAAAATAAAAAAAGAATACAATTTATCAAATGGAATATTTTATGCATTATTTTATTTGGTTACTTACTTTTATGTTCATATTTCTAGCATAGTAGGAATGTACCTTTCTCAACACTTTTTTACAACCTTTTTCACTTTGAGTACCATGCAATAAGCAATGAAGACTGGAGACATACGAAGGTATTTTACTTTACTATATTATTATTAAATTTACTTGTAAGTTTTTTTATTATATGAAGATCCACTCTTGCAAAAATATTTGTTCTAGAGTAATGGACAACCTTCCATCTGATCTATGTAATATCATCCCACTTCATTCATTTGGCATGCAGAAGGATATGCATGAGATTAGGTGTAGGGGAGGAGAATATATTCAAATATATAATAATTGGACTAGTCCAAACAAAAAAAATTAGTTTGATCTTGATCATGGTACATAGTTTTGAAAGGAACGAAAAAAATTGTGTCAAAAGTTTCTTTGTGATAAAAATACATATGTGTAGACACAACAAGAAATTGTCAACATAAGAACCTACTCTCACCTCATTTAAAAGAGAAGAAGAGTAAATATATAAAGAAGGAAAAAATAAAAGATGAAAAGAGTATCATGATAATTCCACATAAGAACTTCTGTCAAAATGATTCAAAAGAATCTAAGGATATTAGGGAAGCCCTCCACACAAGAACCTATCCTTAAATGTCCATTTTTGTTGGCCACTTTTATCTGAGATTTTTTAAAAAAAAATCATTATACTTTTAAAAATAAAATCAATTTGGGGAAGCCCATTTTAATTATGAAGCTAAGTCTAACCCATGCATATGTACCATGATGTTTTAAATAGTGGCATGCATGAAGTCATGCATGAGATTAGGTGTGGGAGATATGATAAGAACATAAAATGGCTAATTATATCCATAAAATAATATCATTATTATTGCATAGGAAGCTAATATAAATATATTTTCTAAAATTATAGTTTATTTAGTATAAAATAACAAGTATATATTAGGCTATGTCTTTAGAATTCATTGTTATCTATTAGTTATCTATTTTTAATGATTATTTTAAAAAAACTATCAATAAGCCCACACACAGTTCATACTAAGCTAAGAATGATTCAAAGTATGAATAGTAACCATTCAACAATAATGTTAGAGTAGTGTCAGAGTCTTCTACAATGGATCCAACATTCTGGTCAAGTTATAAGCCTACTACAAACTCCTACAAAATTACTATATCATTGATGAATTACATCATAAAATCATACAGGCTTGTTATAATAGCTACATATTACAACAAGCTTACTAAAATAAATACATATTACAATTAGCTTATTATAATATCTACAAATTATAACATTCATGCTATGGACCAGCTACATATTACACCATACTAGCTATGGATTACATCATCTAGCTACATATTTCAACAAGCTTGCTATGGATTTCAATAAGTTGCTACAAATTTTAATAGAAGTACTATAGACTTTTAAAAAATTGCTATAAACTTGTTTAGAAAGTATTTCTAAATGTATTCTAATGTTCTATCTATCTATCACAAATATGATTTCCATTTAAATTATTTCTATATATAGGTTTCTATATATAAACTTTCCATTATAGATTATATTCGAATATATGTTTATGGAATTTTCTTCCAATAATTAGATCTCTCCATATTTGGTGGGGATTAAGATTATGTTGTAATATATTTTATTATTGAATAAATATCTCTCTCCATATTTTACGGATAATGAGATAGGATAGAGTATCATATTTGTTACTCCTAAATAAGGTGTTGGTTAGAAGCACATGAAATTATAAAGACAACCTTCCACACTCAAATGAATAATAAATACACTTTTTATTTACATTATTTTGAACAACCCATTCTGAAATTCATGTTCTAAATAAATCCTCTTCTAAAAAATTAGTTGGACACTAATTTCAACGAAGATGGATCTCATGTATTTATGTTTATTTCTTTCTTCTGTAATTATCACTTTGCTATACATTCTTATTTTGTTTCTTTGTTGTTATAACCAGTTCCTTTTATATAGTTTGTGTGAACCTATATGTATTTTTGTTTGTTTTCATTTATTTTGAATTCAACAATTTAACTTTTGCAAATGTACTTTAGTTTTTTCAGGTGTGATTTACTTTATACAAGTGTGATTTACTTTCTGCAAGTGTGATTTACTTTCTACAAGTGTGGTTTGATTTTTTCAAGCGTAATTTTTAATTCCTTTAATTGTGGAGTGTCATAGAAGGAACCATTTACCAAATATATCTTTCTCCTTTTGCATATAGCCTTTGAACACCATACATGTATTGACATTATTAAACGAAGAGGATTGATGACCCCTATCAGTTTGAAAGAAACTCAATGGTTATTTGACTACATCAAATGTCTATTTTCCTACTCAAGGCATAGGGGTAGAAATTTTGAAATTATTGGAAGCCTATTTCTTAGGATATCATGGTCTTACTATCTCCCCATTCAGCATTTATTCCTTCTTACCTACATGTAACTGATTATTAAATCGCAAATTGCCACTCTCTCATTGAATTCACTAGCATCTTCATGATATTACATGATTTTAAATGTAACATCCCCACTTATGTCCATTACTCCACCTTAAGAATGGAAATTAAGTGTAGGCAACCTTTGAAGTCCTATTACATCTCAAAATATTATAACAAACCCAAAATTAGAGACCTCTTTCCTTAGAGAGGTAAACTAGCTCCTTCTGGTTCTTGACTACACCAATACACCTATTTATTTAGCCAAATTGGATGGAATATATATCAATATTATCTTGGATTTTGACCTTCATGTGGTTTTTTTTACACATTTTTGGATTTAGGCTTAAAAACTACATTTTTATTATATTAGAAGGGCATTCTTGAGGTCAAAATGGGTGGTACGCTTATCATTCAAGCATGATGGGAGGCCAAGAACCTGGTCTTGATTGTTATCCACCCCCTCATACATGTTGGCAGTGCCATGTTTTGGTTAGGAAGCATCAGTATGAGATTTTTACAACCATAACTTAAACATTGGCAATATTTGTTATCAATACTTTCATGCTCCTAAATGGTAGTGAAAATACACTTTTAAGTGGATTTGAATTTCATGGTGGTGTGATCATATGTAATTTGGTTATCTAGAAATGATTGAGGTAATAAGTTCTCAAGTGGAGGTCCCAGAGGCATAAAAGGTAGTTAGAGGTCAAGAAGTTGCATATTCAATGCCAAAAAGTTGCATTTAGGACCCATCACTTCATCTTATCCAATGGAATTCTATCAAAATTTCCACCCAAGTGATCTAAGGTGTAATTAGAAGGATTAAATTGATTGGGTATGGATCTAATAATTTATATAAATGACTTATAGGTTTCAAATTATGAATGTTTGAACTTAGGCATAAAATTTGGATTTTTCTTGTATTATGAAGGGCATTATTCAGGATAGAATGGGTGGTGGCTTTGTCATACATGCCTAATAAGAGGCCAAAAAACTAGTCTTGAACATTATCCACCCCATTGAACATTTTATCAATTCCATGTTTTGGTCAGGAAGTATTGAAATGAGAGTTTTGCAACCACATCTTAAAGTTTGACAACATTTATTGTTAGTGTTTTTGTGTTCTTGAATGATAGCAAAAATGCACTTTCAAGTGTATCTAAACATTATGTTTATGTGATCATATGTAATTTTAATATCCAAATGTGATCAAAGTGATATATTCTTAATTAGATGTCCTGGAGGTAGAAATGGCAATTGGAGCTCAAGAAGTTGCTTATTGAATGCCAAAAAAGTTACATTTTAGGATCCCTCACTTCAACTTTTCCAATGAATTGATATTAAAGGTTACACCCAATGTATTTATGGTGTGATTATAGGGATTAAATAGGAATGGGATGGATATGATAGTTTTTTAAAATGACTTACATGTTTTATTTTATGTGTGTTTGAACTTAGACTAAAAAACTATATTTTTATTATATTAGGAAGGGCATTCTTAAGGCCAGAATGAGTGGTGGGCTTGTCATTTAGGATTAATGGGAGGATAATAACCTATTAATATACATTATACTCACCCCTAATATGTTTTTTCAACTCTAGGTTTTGGTTAGGAAGCATCATATTGAGAGTTATACAACCACAACTTAAACTTTGATAATATTTGTTGTCAGTGTTTTCACACTCTTGAATGGTAGTGAAAATGCACTTCCATCTAGATTTAAATATAATATAATTGTGATAGTGTGTAAATTTTATATATATATATATATATATATATGTCATCTAAGTGATACATTCTCTAGTAGATGTCTCAAATGTATAAATGATAGTTGGAGCTCAAGAAATTGCCAATTTAATGCTAAAAAGTTGTATTTTAGGACCCATCACTACAACTTTCCAAATAGATTGATATTTAAGGTTCCACCTGAGTGATACAATATGTTATTATATTAATTAAATAGGCAGGTCAAGGATTTTATGGTTTATGTAAATAAATTACATGTTTCATTTTATGTGTTTGAACTTAGGCTTAAAAACTGCATTTTTCTTGTATTGGGAAGGGCATTCTTGAGGCCAAAATGCATGGTGGGTTTGTATTTTGAACATTATGAGAGGATAATAACATATTAATGGACATTATATTTCATTTATATGTGTTTAAATTGACATTTTTCAGTCAATAAGCATCAAAATTAGAGTTTTGTAACCATAACTTAAACTTTGACAACATTTGTTGTCAGTGTTTCCACACTCCTGAACGGTAGTGAAAATGTAGTTATAGGTGGATTTGAAAATTTTAGTAGTGTTATTACATGTAAATTTCCTATATATATGTAATCAAAGTGATATATTATCAATCGGATGTCTTTGAGGCATAAAACTACAGTTCGAGCTCAAAACGTTGCCTATTCAATGCTAAAATGTTACATTTTAGGACCTATCACTACAACTTATCAAATGAATTACTCTCAAAGGTTACACTAAAGTTATATAGGGTTTTATTATAGGTATTAAAAATTTATTGGAGGATTTTATGGTTTTCATAAATGAATTACAAATTTATTTACGCGCATTTGAACTTAGGCTAAAAAACTACATTTCTCTCGTATTGGAAAGGGCATTTTTGATGCCAGGATGGGTGGTGGGTTTATCATTTGGGCCTAATGGGATGCCAATAATATAGTATTATATGTTAGCCACCCCACCTAGACATGTTTTTAGTTCCATTTTTTAGTCAAGAAGTATCAAAATGAGAGTTATGCAACCATAACTTAAACTTTGACAACATTTATTGTCAATGTTGTTGCAGTCCTAAATGGTAGTAAAAATGAACTTATATGTGGATATAAACATTGTTATTGAATCAATAAATTATCAATTAGAGTTCCTAGAGTAAAAAATGGTAGTTAGATCTTAATAATTTTCCTATTTAATGCCAAAATGTTATATTTAGGACCCATCACTACAACTTGTTGAATAAATTACTCTATAAGGTTAAAAATAAGTGATCTAGGGATATATTATATGTATTAAATATATTACTTATAGGTTGTGTTTTACATATGTTTGAACTTAGGCTAAAAAATTACATTTTTAATGTATTAGGAAGAGTGTTCTTGAGGTTAGAAGAGGTGGGGGGTTTGTCATTCAGGGATGATGGGATGACAAGAACCTATTTATCTATGTTATCTGACATTAGTTAGGAAGCATTAGAATGATATCTGCAACCATAACTTAAACTTTGACAATATTTGTTGTCAATGTTTCTAGTCTCTTTTATAATAGTGACTCAATCCTCCTAATAGTTTTCCATATTATTTCTCCATATATCCCTCTTTCCTAAAATTATTACCTAATCTATTTACTTAATTTTTTTCCCCATAATCTCCTAAACCACACAACTCTTTCTCTCTCTCCCTTTTCTCTTCCACTTTTGTATGAAAGTGTATTTTAAGTGTTCAAGGTGATTTAGAGGATAGAATAGGTTTTTGATATTTCAAATATCAATTGTCAAAGATTATTTTTAGGAGGCATAATACCCTTAATGTATATCCTATAAATTAATATAACTATTAATGGGTGTTGACTAGGTCTATAGACCTCAATGTGAAGTTGAAGTATGTTAGGAGTGAGGTGTTGAAGGGTTAGAAACTAGTCTCAAGAATCTACATTAGGCCTCTTTGGATAAATATCCCTTGAATGGAAAAAGTGAAAGAAATTGTAAATTAATGTGGATTCCTTTGAAAGGATATTGATTGGGTTGAATTAAGGTTGGATAGGTGGATATAAGAACAAGAAGAAGTGTTATTGAAAGTATTAAAAAAGAGGAAGGCATCTTGGAATATCTAAGACTAGGGAATGTATAGTGAGAGAGTGTTAAGAGTGAATGAAAAAATGGGTAGGTTAGAGGATAGTAAAGGTGATGTAAGAGAATTTCCAAATACATGTGGAATCTATGTTGACAATATTCTTAGGTAATTATTAATACCTATAAACTAGGTGAGTTTAGTAGTTTAATTTGAATGAGTAAGAGAGAATTTGAACAAGTTTAGTAAATTATGAAGCTTGTTTTAAACTCTAAAAATGTGATAATCCATACTACTAATGAGGAGGGACTATACAATACCAACCAAAGAGTGTAAAAGGGAAAAATATCATTGTTTGAAGAGGATAGAGCATATGTTGTGGGTTTGTATCAGTGGATAACAACTATGTAAATACTTTATAATTACACATAATAAAAATGAGTTTTATTTCATTTTTTACATTTTATTATCCTTTTAAATATGATTATAACCCTTGCATATTGACTATAAGCTTAAATCTTAGTTATATTTTTGAAACCCTCACAAATTTTTTATTTTTACTAATACAGTCATTTTTAGAGGCATATTTACATGTGAAAAATATTATATGAACCAAATTGAGTATTGTAATATTTTGATAGGTTTTTTAATACCAACACACATGTGGTATGTCATATAAAATCCCAATGATCTTTATGAACTATCAATAATTAGCTCTTGGCCTACATAAATTTTGAGTAAATCTGAAGTAAGGTTTTCATGAGTAAAACACCTCTAAAGTTAGAATGATTGAAAAATAAGAAATAAAAAATCATAATAATATGGTTAATGTATCTTATAACCTATTACAAGTATCATTGGGTTAATAAAACGTTTCAAATTTTAGGTACAAAGGACTATTTTTCTATACACCAGAAGAAGACCATTTTTGAGAAAGGTGTACATAAGGTAAGATGAGTTTTTGGTTAATTTGAGTTTTATAAACTTGGATAAGGGTTGTAAAATATTATAATTGGACTATATAGATACAAACTCTATTTTGATAAATTGTCCTACTGGAGCAATAATTAGGTCCAGAGACCTAGAAACTTAAGAAGATAGAATTTGAGAATGAAAGCTCAATCTCTTAGATACTTATAGTTGGTTGATTTATTGTAAGTTTTGAAACATACATAAATCCTTAAGTTTTCATAATAAATATCCAAATTTTCTTAAATAATAATTTATCAAAGGAAGGAGATTAGATTTGAGAGATTGGTGACTAGTTAAGAGTAGACTTACTGAGTAGTTGACTCATTTAAAAGAAGATTATTTAAGAGTGGATTTTGAATCAAGTTATGAAAAGAGTGGATAAGTGATGTTAGAATTCTCGATGATCTTATATCATATGAATATTAATTTCATATCCTTTTTAAATATAGAATATCAAATTGTGCATTAGGTGTTATTAGTGGATGATAAATGGTTTCAGCCAAAGATGGATCATTCTCTCATGAGTGAATATTTTGTTTCAAGTCAGTAAGGTTGCCTTTTATAATAATAAATAGATTATAGTCAAGGTCAAGAAGAATTCCATCTCTAAATTATACAAGTATGAACATGATTGGTTATGGACTTTAAGTGAAATCAAATTGCATGCTAATGATCAATTAAAAATTTGTAAATGGGTAATGACAAATGCAAAATAGATAAGAGCATCATTAGTTATTTACACTAGAAAAAAAAAATTAGTTTTAAAAAATATGGGATATCAAATATTTATAACATTGAAAATAATAATTTTTTAATCCTCATTTAAGTACAACATTAAATACAAGATTTGATAAATAATAATTTCAAAGATCAAAACAACACTATACGATGATATTCAAAATTAAAAATAAATAAAAATTAGATTAACATAATTTAGATAGAAACTCTAAAATTTTCATATAAGCACATGTACAATGTTTATAATACATAGATTACCATGATAAACGTACAAAAAATTATTGTTCTCTATCTAGATAGCACCCTGCTTGAAGGATTGGAAGATTTGGCTCTAAAACCTTCACACTTAGAATAATATTGGAATGATCTGAGTTGTGGGACACTTGAACTTAGACTAGACCTATAGATTTTACTAAGGCTACCTCCTCTACTGTATCACTCTGCACTACTTACTAAACTACTAAATGTTGGGATGAAAAGGGAGAGAAGGAAATTCAAAGTGAAATCATAGTCTATTATTGGTGATACACTTATATTTTTTGTTCATCCACTCAATTTGAGATTCTAAAATACTAATTAGAAAATCAAAGATTGAATTTACAACTCTAATTGACTCTTATGCATCAGTATTTCATGAAGAGGTTTTAGCAATTAATATAAGCTTGAGGTAAATGGTAGAATAAGCCTAATTCAAGGCGCTAACTAGCCAATGTTTATCCATTGGTAGCTTAAACAAATAATAGTAAACACTAAACATGACCTGCATAATATCATACCAGTAGCAAGGTGACATCAAGACATGATAAGGGAGATATTTCTACCACATATACAAATCAAATTGATATCAACACACTATACCAAAGTAATGGAAATCTGAAATAATCTTTTATTTCTTTGAAAAGGTTAAAAAAACTCAAATTTTGGTAGAATCTGGTCTTACAAAATGAGGGATCTCCCAAAAAATGACTAAAAATCCAACATATATAGAAAATAGAAGTAATATCCAAAATTGGAGTTGAAAAAGAAAGAGGATATTAACTAGATCTAAACTCTAGACAAATTTGAGTTTAAATTAATTACAATATTCTTCAAATATCTCCTTCTTTCTTTATCTTGTAAGATACCTTTTTTTGGCATTAGAAAATTTGTGGGCCCATATTGATGTCAACTCAAGTCATCATGCATGAAAATCCATGCCATTCCTCAATAATAAATTCATTTTATAATATTAAACAAAGTCTTCAAGTCTTTAAGTCTTCAAAAATTTGCATGGACTTTACTTTTGGCATAGAATTGGAGGTGGCGGGCCCATGTTGACTTGTAAACCTTCCTTGCATGAAAATAAATCCATAAATTGGAATATAAATCCATTTTTAAGTGATTTTAATTACTTTAGTGTCATTATCTTGCATGAAAATCATGGGAGATGCATGAAACTAGTCAAACTAATCAACTAAAGAGATGTGGACTCAAAGACTAGTCAACTTCCACTTGAACTCAACTTGCATAATGTAGCCCTTCTAAATTGAGTTAATAATTATATTTAAATATAAAAAATATATATTTCATGTGGTAAAATCCATTTTAACTCTAATATATACATTTCAACTCCAACCTTCATTTATTTGATTGATAAAAAAGGCCTATTAAGTTAACTTTTATCGCTTCGAAGCTTCTTGGAATATTCAAAACAATAAGATATGGTTATTTATAAATTTTTACATCTTCTAAAACAACATTATATTCTTTAAAACTCACACAATGGTTAGAAACAACCAAAATCTTGAATTTTGATCTTGGAGGCTTCATTTTGCTCCATTTTGAAACCTAGTTGATGAAATAAGATCCGAGTTATTAAATTGTGTATGTTGATAATTATGATTAACGTTGTAGGAAATTTGAAATGAAGTAAGATAGGGATAAAGGTTTATCATTTAATAAAATCAGATGAAGATAAGGATAAGTTGTATATTCAAGGTTAGTCTACCTCGAAGACCTATCAAGACTATGTATATGGTGTAAATGCATGGATTCAACGTAAGGAATTGGAATATTATAGAACTGTGATTAAAAAAGGTCAATGGATAGGTTTCTATATAAGAGAACAAATGAAACTAGCATCCACTTGAATTTCATTGATGGGCATGTGAACATAAATTTTAAACATGTAACATTATTAGGCTCTTACATAATAAGTATAGTTTCATCCATATTTTTTAACATGTAGCATTATTAATTATTAGGAGAAAAAAGTGGTGGTGGTATAATAGTAGGCATTGACATTGGAATAGATGGTGTCTTTCAAACATATATGTCCACTTCAAAATTTTATCATATTTCTAAACCCAAAATTCTTCTTGGTCACTTCTAATATTTTTAGTGCCATTGTAACAAAATTAAGTTCTCCATTGCAATCACGAAGATAAAATGTGATCACCCACAACTGAGCTTCTTATTTAGAGAAGGCATATGCCCCCTGATCGAAACCAAGGGAGTTGCAATTTTGACATAGATATTATGCTAATGATTTAGAAATAATGGGATCTTGCATAATAAATGGAATTTCATCAACATTTTTTGAATATGTAACATAAGAAAATTGTATAATAGAGATTTGACTCCTTGATTTTTATCCCCCTTAGGAATACCTTTGAGATAATTTAATTCATCAATTTAAATACCTATGAGGGCAAGCCACCTTTTTTGAAATAAAAAACTAATATTTATAGATAAATTTGACTTCAAAATGGTAATTATAATAACTAACACAAAATCATACCTAGTAACTAAAAGATCTCTTGGGAAAGCATTTATGTGCTTATCTAAATAACTATAATGTGAGTGCATAAGTAGTCTACCTCAGAATGCTTAAGTCTATATATAGTATTTATATATATATATTCTTTCCATTTATAGATTTTATCTAAATATAGATTTGTATAATTTAAGGAATTTCATTTCAATAAAATAGCGACCAACTCATTACAACAAATTACACTTCATGTGTCTCCTACCATGGGTTTTGGATCACATCCAGGGGATCATCAGAACTAGAAAATTTTTAATAATCCATTATAAGACCATAGTACAAAGAGAATTATAGATGTTCAAATATGGAAACAAAAGTAAAATTATCATCATGGAATTTTGGAACCAATGGTAATGATTTATAAATATTTATTAGGCTCTTCCATAATAAGTGGAGTTTCATCCACATTTTTTGAAGATGTAACATTATTAACTATTAGTAGAAACAAGTGGTGGTTTTATAATAGTAGGCATACACATTATAATAGATGGTGTCTTTAGAACAAATATGTTTTCTTAAAAATTATCCTATTTCTAAACACAAAATTCTTCTTGGGCATTTCTAATTTTTTTAGCACCATTATAAAAAAATAATTTCTCCATTACAATCACCAAGACAAAACTTGATTGCCCACAATTGAGCTCTTTATCCAAAAAATATAGATGCCCCCTAATCAAAACCAAGGGAGTTACAATTTTGATGTCGAAATTTTTCTAATGATTTAGAAATAATAGGCTCTTGCATAAGAAGTGGATTTTCATCCACATTTTTTCAAGATGTAACATAAGAAAATTATTTAATAGGGATTTGAATCCTTAATTTTTAGCTCCCTCGAAGAATAATTTTAAGATAATTTAATTCACCAATTTAAATGCTTGTGAGGGAGAGTCACCTTTATTGAACTTAAAAACTAATATTTGGAGATGATTTTGACATAAAATTGGTAATTAAAATAAGTGACACAAAATAATACCTAGTAACTCAAATACCTTTTGTGAAAGGATTTTGTGTGCTTATCTAAATTATGGTTATGTAAGTGCATAAGTAGTCTACCTCATAACACTTAAGTCTATATATATTATTCATATATATATATATATATATATATATATATATAATTTTCATTTATAGATTATATCTAAATGTAGATTTGTATAATTTAAGGAATTTCTTTCCAATAAAATTACAACAGACTCATCACAATAAATTAAACTTGATGAGTCTCCTACCATGGGTTTTAGATCACATCCAAGGGATCCTCAGAATTAGAAAATTTTCAATAATTTGCTACAAGAACATGGTACAATGAAAATTATAGAAAATGAAAATATGGAAATAGAAGTAAAATTATCATCATGTAACTTTGGAATTGATGGTAATGATTAATTAAGAGAAAAAAGTGGTGGTGGTCTAATAGTAGCCATTCACATTGGAATAGATGGTGTCTTTCCAAAATATATGTCAACTTAAAAATATATCATATTTATAAACTCAATATTCATCTTGGTCACTTCTATTTTTTTTATCAATGTTAAATCATCTATCAAAAAATTTAAATCATGTATCATGAAGGTTAAATTACATATCATGAAGCATAAAATTTGGTGTTCTAGATGACACTTGGCACATGACATGGGGTAGTAAAGTAGATGGATAATCAATTAATTTTAAGTAATGTCAATGAATAATTTTTTAGGTGCCTTAGTTGATGAATATTAAAAATTTAATGCTCATTATTGATATCAATATGGACCATGTAAGCAACACTGACATTGCATCAACATGTCTATTTTATTTGGGGGTATGTTTAAATTAAAAACTTGTCAAAGTGCATCACATTTAATCATTTTATAATTTATTTTTATGCTATTTTATGTTATTATTTAGTTTGATAAATATAAAATATGTAATTAACTATTGTTTAATATCATCCATATGTTTTTATATATATTAACTATAAAGTGTGTGTACTAGATAAACCCAATATCAAACCCTCGTATTATGCTATATTATATGTATACAAAAAATTTCAAGTAACATGCAAATGTTAATAGCTAACCTTGAGAAAGTTAATGAAGACTATCCCTTCATCACAAAAGGTGCATTTTTATTAATGGAATTAAATGATCCATGTGCCATTATCAATTGGCTATGTAGTGAAGTGATTTGAAAATCATAATTTATTGGTGATGTACTTGAAATATTTGTGAATTTGATAGGTCCAAATCACATCAATGTAAAATACATTAAATTTAAATAGAAAACTATAAGCAAATCAAATTTACTCTTGAAAAAAATATTTCAATACAAGAATCACAAAAACTTCATTTATCAAGATTATAGAAATTATAATATATTTATATATTGTTAATACTGCATAAATAATATTAAATTTTTAATAAAATTAGATGAATTTTTATGCCTATAAAATAATGTATAATTCCACACAACATGAAAATGGGTTGATTTTATACTTCATTTAACATTACGGGGTCAAAAATATGATCATATATATGGATTTAAAATTTTGCAGTGCTTCACCATGTGCATAACAGATGAGGTAGACATTAATGTTTGGGAGGAATTAAATTAAAATTTGTAATCATGCATCATGAGGATGAAATAATGTGTCACAAGCATTAAATTTTATGTTACAGATGACACTTGGCATGGAACATTTGGTGGTAAAGCAGATGGATAATAAATTAATTTCAAGTAATGTCAATGATTAATTTTGTGGCCCTTTGAAATTGGTTATAAAAAGTATATGAACTATTAAAATACATAAAAATTATACAAAGGAATCAAGTCTGTTCTACTTTACAAAATGACAATCCTATTTTAGTTAACCATCAAGTTTTTTGAACTGTAATTTAAATTAGTGATACATAATTCTTCTATTGAACATATTTAAATTAAGCTAAAGCATAACTGAATATCTATCTCAGTGAGTTTTTATCCAATCAAATCCTTTGGTTTATTTCTATAATTTATTAAGACCAAAATGATTGCTTACTAACTTCAATTTTGAAGTCTGACTCTGAGATGTGTTTCTTGGTATTTTTGACTGCAGGTGTCATAAAGTGAGCTAGAGATGTGTTCATCAGTTTTTATGGATAAGATTGGATGGCATTTTTAACTCATGTATATCGTGACCTTGTTGGTGGTTTTTTGTAATGCATTTTTACTTAGATGCATGTATTCGTATACCTACAATTGGTTGCAATTTTTATAATATAATGTTCAAAATTATTTATTTCATATAATATGAATTTGTTGTTTCCAACTGTAGTTTTATATTCAATCATATTTATTTATTTATTTATTTTCAAATAATTTTTTAAGTAAAATACTCTTAATTTTTTTGAGAAACGTATATTACACAAATTTTTAAAGAATGTAGGACTATTAATTAGGAAAAATAATCCTATAGTTTCTCAATAGCATGCCCTCAAAAATAATCAGCAGTCCCCTAGCATGGGACCCCTACCTTATTATAGGTGAATTTGATTAAATGGTAATGACAAATTGTAATCGTATAGAGAGAGATGTTCATACAGTATGATAATGTCAAATCATTAGTGATTAGTTTGAGAGATAAAATAGAAATAAATTATCATTATTTAGTAATCCAAAAACTACTGTGTCACTTATAATGTAATTCAAACATTTCCAAATTCACTATTTCCACCATTCATTGATGAGATATAATTTTTGGGACTAATGTTGGTTGGTTATGATATCCCACCTTTTAAAAAGAATGAGGTTATTTCATATTTTTAGAGGAAAACTTAATGAAAGTTTAATATCCTAAATGAAATCCTTTATTAATTTTCTTATTAAGAGTTTTTAGGGATAATAAAAAGACTTTTGGTAGGATAGGTTGGGTTAATATCATGTACCTAATCAACCTATGAGAATCTCTATCAAATAACCACTTTAACCTAAGATAATCCCATGTAAAATGAAGGATGTCGAAGATATTGATAGTTTACATGTAATTAACTCACTTACTAACACCCTCATGTAACATACGATCCAATTTTTGCATACTTATGCTTGTCAAAGTGGACATGAAGATGGTCTAATTAAAACTACTACTCAATCATACTAATCTAGATCATGTGGTGCTCTATGCACTAGAACTTCAATTAGATGAGGAGAATGATTTGATGTAAACTAATTATGGTGGTGTTTCTAATTAGATAGATTATAATATGGTTTTGACCCTTATTAAAATAAATGCAATGGCCAATTGTATGGGGCATGATCAAAGATGAAAATTCAAAATAAATTAGATCCAACATGAAAATGAAAAGTGTCAAAACCATGGGACTTAAATTAAATATCAAGCATCTTCCTAGAGATTGACAATACATGAATGATCGTACACATTATAATTAATGGTACATAGAGAAAAAGGACATAATCCATTAGATCAAGATCTAATATAGTACATTCATCTAAGAAATGAAGATTCAATGGTACGAGATGAAGGTGGAATTTTCAACAAAGCCAAAATAAATAGAGTGGTGACAAGTGTTATAATCATGAGGAGTATCACAAGATAGCCAATAGCATTTGATGCCTCAAATCAAGATTAATGGCCCACATTGATCCATGGAAGGAAATCTAACTGTGTGAAGTGAAGAGGATGTTTTTAAAGGGCAACCATCACTTTTAAATATTAATGAGATAGATGCTATATAGATGCCATGATGACCCACATAATCAAGACATGATATATTTGAATATTTTTTGGACCCACAAAAGGAAAAGGTATAAATGTTCAATCCAAATAAAATCTAAGGCATGAAACTCATAATTTGGACTCGTTACCACCATTAGAGCTCTGCATAAAGCTTCAAAAAATACTTAACAAATTGAGATCCCTAATTTGACACTATGATCATTGTAATCAAGCCAAGGAGAGTTGGATTGTTGTATGTGAAAGGATAATTCAATTTAGGAGCCAAATTTTAGTCCACTAGTGACCAATTGACAAAATTCATAGCCATCATAGCTTGAAGAGGTGTTTCTAAGAAGGATGTGGAGCTTTACTTGGCATTAGATTACATTATATAATATATATGTTTAGTATATATTTTAAATAAATATTATATATTTTAATATAATATATAGAAATATCATTTTAATATATTAAATATATCACTTGCCTTTAATTCAAGTTGTCTACTCCCGAGGTGCATTTGCATTTAGAAATAGGTGGGAGTACCCAATGGATTTGAAAATTAAATTTACTTTACAAAATAGGGTCCGTATAATTTTCACACACTTTTAAGAGGAATAAAAACCATCGAACATGTCTAATTAGTTATGTTCTTATTCCTACATATTCTTAGCTTTTTCTTGATAGACACTGTAGAGCATTGATATATCAGAATAGAGTAGGTTTTAGAGTGTTTAGAGAGTTGACCATCTTTATTACTATCATTTCTAAAAATCCTTATTTTTAGGTATTTATTCTTAATAGTGTTCAATAAATTTTTTACTCCATATAAAATGTGTGATTTATTTGTGTTGACATGGCCCTTTTATTCATTATTTAGCACTATATGTTATGAAATCATTAAGATTCAGATAGTCTACCTAGATTATTGTAATGTTAGTGAGTCTTTTACTAAAAGTGTGTGCACATGACTATTGTTCAAGAAAATAGGGTTTTAAAATTGTAACACTAAAATTTTATAAAAAAATACAATAAATGTAATTCTAAATACTTTGCATGTATATAATTTAATTAATTTTTAATAAAAATTAGTACAATTTTTAAGAATATGTGTAGAGCTTAGGGAGGCCCTAGGTTGGCCTAGGCAGTAGTGAGTCCTACTGTAAAGCCTAGAATAAAAGGTAAGGAGGTCAAAGGATTCAAGTGGATGTATAAGACAAAAATGGGTAGACTCCAATAGTTATAATTCAATATGGGTAGACTGCTTCTTTGGTTTAAATTCTATGGAAAATAGTCACACAATAAATACTTTGAAATTTTTTTGATCATCTTAATTATGTGGTGAAAATTAATTAATTGTGTATATTTAGCCAATAAACCATGTAGTTCAAATGTCATTCCTTCTAAATAAATGAGCATCAATTTGTGTATATGCCTAGAGTAAATAAATATATCTGAATTCTATTTCTTGAGGAAATTGACCACCTTAATATTTGGAGGATTACTAATACCTAAAAGTGCATGACAAGAAATAGTAGGTTGAGAATATTTAGATTTATCCTCAGGTCCTTCCAAACTATTGATGTGTGTTTGTGTCAAGGATATAATGTGAATAACATAATAACATTTATCAGATTATAGGGACAATAGAAATATGGTAGTGACACCTTGGGGTTTCACTTAGTTTTGTTGGAGAGATTATGTGGTTACATCTTACCACCTTCTAGTCTCCAAGTAGATGTTGCTAAAGGGACAAAAAGAATATGGTAGTGACATAATCTACCTAAATTTATTATGATGTAAATTTATTTATATTTGTTAATATTTGATTATATTCCATAGCCACATAATTTTTTAATTTTAATAAGTTCCTTTAAATGAAATTTTTGGGATGCCATGCCCTAAAATCATCCTTAGGAAATATGTATGAGTTTCTATACCTTGCAACTACTATAATGTCCTCCCACTTTGTGATTTTAGTTCTACCCAACTTGTAAGGATTCTTGTGAGGTAATTTCTTTGAGATATTTATTTTGGCATTTAATTTCATTATAATTCAAATTTAATGTTTAATTTCCTTTTATTTTCCATTAATTTTATCTTTAAAGCTAAAGTTTGTCGCCTTTCAACATGTGACACTTTTTGATTGTTCTCAGGGGATCTCAAAATGTAGCTTAGTGTGATGAGGTTTTTGTACTATACCACATGTCATATTTCTATTAGTGGTGATCTATTGGGTTGGGCCCTCTAATTTTTGATGGTTGTGGGAGTGTCATGCATCATTCTTGCAAGCAATCATAGGTGGCATCAGTGTTCTTGCCAAATAAAAAGGTGCCACAGTTAAATCAAATCCCTTAAAAAGACATTTGAAATAAAAATGGAAGGAATTTCAAGGAAATTTGAGGTATTTCCTATTAGATAACTTAAAATTAAAATTCCAATCATGTGTATTTTCAAGGTATCTCCTAGGAGATATCTTGAAATAAAAATCTAGTAGTGTGCATCAGTGTTCTTGCAAAATAAAAGTTATCATAGTTATATCTAATCCCTTGAAAGTAACTTTCAAATCAACATGGAATGTATTATAAGTAAATTTTAGGTATATCCTATGATATACCTTGAGATAAAATTCCAATCATGTGCATGTTCAAGGTATCTCCTAAGAGATATCTCGAAATAAAATTCTAATATTGTGTATCAGGGTTCTTGCCAAATAAAAAGTTATCATGGTTATATATAATCCCTTTTAATTACATATGAAATAAACATTGAAGGTATTAAAATGTCCTTCAAGGTATCTCTTATTATATACCTTGAAATAAAATTCCAATCACGTGCATGTTCAAGGTATCTCTTAGGAGATATCTCAAAAGAAAATTCCAATAGGGTGCATCAGTGTTATTGCCAAATAAAAAGATACCATGGTTATATGAAATCCCTTTTAAGGACCTTTTAAATAAAAAATTAAGGTATTATAAGTCCCTTCTAGTTATCTCCTAGGAAATACCTTTAAATAAAATTTCAATCATGTGCATGTTCAAGGTATCTCTTAGGAAAGAAAATTCCAATAGTATGCATCAGTGTTCTTGCCAAATAAAACATTGTCATGGCTATATCTAATCCCTTGAAAGGAATTAAATAAAAATGGAAGGTATTCAAAGTCCCTTTGAGTTATCTCTTATAAGATACCTTTGAAATAAAATTCTAATCATGTGCATGTTCAAGGTATCTCCTAGGAGATATCTCGAAAGAAAATTCCAATAGTGAGCATCATGGTTATTGCCAAATAAAAATTTGTCATGGTTATATCAAATCCATTGAAAGTAGATTTGAATTAAACATGGAAGGTTTTTCAAGGGAATTATATGTATCTTATATTATATAATTTGATATAAAATTCAAATCATGTGCATGTTCAAGGTATCTCCTAGGAGATATCTTGAAAGAAAATTCCAATAGTGTGCATAAGGGTTCTTGAAAAATAAAAAGTTGTCATGGTTATATAAAATACATTACAAGGAACTTTAAATTAAAATGTAATTTATTCTAAATCCCTTTTACGTATCTCTTAGGATATAGCTTAAAAAAAAATCATTCATGTTCATGTTCAAGGTATCTTCCTTGAGATATCTTGAAAGAAAATTTCAATAGTGTGCATCAGTGTTCTTTCTAAATAAAATGTTTCCATGGTTATATATAATCCATTTCAAGGACATTTTAAATTGACATGGAAGTAATTAAAAGGCCCTTCAAGGTTTCTCCTAGCATATACCTTTAAATAAAATTCTAATCATGTGCATGTTTAAGGTATCTCCTAGGAGATATCTCAAAAATAAAATTCCAATAGTGTGCGTCAGGGTTCTTAAAAAATAAAAAGTTGTCATGGCTATATAAAATACATTAAAAGGACATTTGAAATTAAAATGGAAGGTATTCCAAGTCCCTTTGAGGTATATCCTAGGAGACACCTAAAAATAAAATTCCTATCATGTGCATGTTCAAGGTATCTCCTAGGAGATACCTCACCATAATTACAATTACTTCTACAAATTATACTCATTCAGAGCATCACTGAGATATTCAAAATTCAAAGGTAATTTTTCATGACTTGAATTTGTAATTCACACACCCTTAAATTAAAATTCACAACCATTAATCCATGAATCACAAATTCCCTGGGCTATTTCTTTCAGACCTTTTGCTATACATTTGTTGTGGGATTTGTGTCTGAGCCACTTTCTCTAAAGGAATTTATTTGTAGCTCTTTTGCATTAGATAAAATGTCCAAGGAAATTTTCATGGGAAAATTTCCTAAATTAATTAAGTCTAATATTTAATTTTGATAATTTATTATAGATAAAATGTCTGAAAGAATTCATGTCTTTGAGATTTTGCTTTCGAATGAAATTTGTGATGCTTCAAGAATTTTGTTTTGGACCACTTTCCTAAATAAATAACCCTTCAAGAAAATTTAATCAGTCCCTTTGTTAAATAAATGAACCTTAAAGACTTTTTCTTGAGATAATTTCTTGAGAAATGACCCTTCAAGACTTTGTCTTGAGATAATTTCTTGAGAAATGACCCTTCAATAAAATTATATAGGATAATTTTCTTGAAAAATACTCTTCAAACTTTTTGTTTGGTCCACTTTTTCAAAGAATGATCCTTTAGGAAAAGTGTTTTGGACTTTTATCCAATTAAAATGACCTTTAGCCTTTACTGTGGAAAAAATTTCTACAAGAATGTGTGCCTTCATACCTTTTGTTTCAAATAAAATGTTGAAAACAATTATCGATGCTAAACCAAAAACCCAAACCAAATTTCCTGAAAGAATTCTAACACTTAGCCAAATAAAGTGGAATAATTTTCCCGAGGGAATGATCTTTGAGTTAAAAGATGAAGAAGGTAATGCATTGGAGATCCTAGTTAATGGTATTTATTTAAAACATTTTAACTAACTTGCCTACCTCCCCATTGTACATAATTATCTAGTTTCTTTTCCTATTTGTGTGTTTCCTTTCCTTTGTTGTTGTTTCCATTTGTTTTATTTCCCTTTTCATGCCTTTTACTTTAAATAAGTTTCATTGGCACAAGTGGCTTGTTTAGTCACCATTTATCCTCACTCAAGTCCTCCTAAATTTATAAAAAAACATTCTCTAAAAGATGATTATCTACTTGCCTCACCTATAATTAATGTTCAACATTACATTTTACATAACTCTTCATAATGGTCATCATAAATCTCTTAAAAATGGCTCTTCAAGCATTTGTACCACCCTTATCATTTATTGATTGCCTAATTTCAAATTTTCCATAATGATCCCACCTAGTAACATTAGTTTATAAGTACCCTCACCTTATCTAAGCTGATCATTTAAAGCATTGAAATCCTTGAAGAGCATTGAGCATTTTAGAAGACTAGAAGAGCTAAGCTTAGAAGATGAAATAAGAAGTGAGTATAGAACCATTAATTAATTACATCCCATAAGATAGGGAGAAATATCAAAATTCTCAACAATGGAGCCTTTTACATCTTCATCGAGAAGTGACAAACATACCATAAAATAGAGAGCCCACAAGTCAAGTAGTAGGGGAGACCTCCCCACTAAATATGTTGTGAGCAAATCCTATGCTTCTTCTCTCACTCAAAAAAAGAATAAAGTACTTGTTATCACTCTAGAGTGTACCTTGCTTGAACATGTGTAGATCACACCCTGAATCTAGTTGATACAATGGGAACTTCACAGAGAATGGGAGACTCTATGATGAGAATAACCTCTAGAGAGGGCTGGTTCCCTTAATATTTTTCAATAAATTTGACAACTATGATTTTTTGAAATTTTGGCGTGAAAAGGGGAAGAAGAAACTTAAATGTAAATTCTAGTTATAGGGGTGATGCACCTAAATTGTTCATGTTTTTTAAAGTTATGTAAATTAATGCACAAATATAATCAATAAAATTCTTATTTTATCCTTCAACAAAAAATATTTCAGATGAATGGTTGAAAACCTCTTCAAATGGCATAAAAAAGGTGAGATAGAGAGAGATAGGTGAGGAAGGGACATGCTAAAAGGAGATAAATATCACTTGTACACTAATGCACAATCAAACACACATTATTATTCTATCAAATATTAGATATAAAACAAATACTCATTTATCTATAAATGGTCCAGCTTCAATTTATCTCTTCCAACATCAATTTTTTTTTAAATGGCTTGAAAAAGCCAATATATATGTTTAAAACCTAAAAAAGTTGTAAGTGGAGTTATTAGGAGATAAGGATTAGTCTTGGTTGATTAACTCAAGATATAAATCCCTTTACAATTTTTAAAATAATCATTAAAATCTTTATCTCCACAAAAATTGCATGCTTCTCAAACTTGGTGGAGAAATATAGTGGGTCCATTTCAAAGGTCATTAACATTAAAATCTCAAAATTCACCAAACATGCATGAAATTCAAGGTTGGCATGGAAGAGATGAGGTGGGCCCAAGTTCTAAAGTCAAAAATATACTCCTTTCATTCAATTATATGTGACACTCTTCAAAGGAATATGCCTCTTGATTGAACTTGAAGTTGAGCTGGAAGGAGATGACTATTCCCCTTTGCATGGAAAATAAGGAAGATGTGGAACAAGCTTGTCTAGTCAACTCCAAATAACTCCATTTTATATGAAAAAGGACCTTGAAGGATTAAATTTTCATGAATACCCCATGGAATGGAAGATATGTAGTGTGTAAACTCATTTTAAACTCTTTGAATAGTCACTCCATGCCAAACTCCACTTAGCCTTTTGAATAATTAGGCCAACTAGACTAGTTAAGTGAAAAAGGTCTCTTTTGTGTACTTAGACACCATGACACATAAAATATTCCATTAAACCTAAGACAAAAATAAATTACTCATAAAAAATAATTTTTTGTCAACAAAACTTTGATTTTGATGAGAAAAACTTTACCAATTAGTCAATAGGCTTGACTAGGCCAATTTTGTTCAAAATTTTAGCAAAATGGCCATTTTGCTTGAGATGATATGGGCACCTCCAAGATTATTAATAAAAAAAATTAATATTTCAATATAAATAACAAGTTATAATCTTTGAGATCCAATGATTAGATTTTATTAAATTGCCTTGTACTTTATTTTACACATTTTATTTCAAACAAAACATGATTTCTACCATTTTTTGTACATCTCTATGCATTAAATTTAAATTTATGTAATCCTCCTATATTTTAATTTATGTTTGAAAATGTTTCAGGTTGATCCATGATGATTTTATTTAAATAAAATATATTTTTCTCAAAACTAGTTTTTAAGGTGCTTAGGAAAGTTCTAAAGCTGGGACTACAAACTGATGATTCATGAGGTACAGACCTAAAATTATTGAAATTATTCCATTTATGTGTATAAAATTTACCCCTATAATAATCATGAAAATATTATACCCCCATGTAAAAGATATGAAAAGCTACCACGTGAATGAAGTTTGCCTATGGGAAGTTGACTACATTCTGAGCTGCTTATGCTCTTAGTGATTTTTCATAAATTTTAATCCCTAAACTTATCTCAATTTTTAATTAATTATAATTACATATGGGTCCTAAAAAAATGCTAAGATCTTTCATCCCAAATCCACTTGTGGTAAACAAAATGAGAATTTGAATAGGTGGCTTAGAAGGATGCCTAAATTGTAAAAAGTGAAAAAAGTCATAAAAATGAAAATAGCTCTTTCCAAGATTAAAAAATATTTAAAAAATAATTATATGACCTGTAACATTCTATAAAATCACTCTTAAATTCAATTTACCATGAAAAGTCCAAAAATATCATTTTTGGCCTAAGTGCTTATTTGCCTACAAAACACTTTATGAGCATGGTTTGAATAAAATTTGAAGTTTTAAAATGTATATATATCAGATTATGATGTAAAAAAATCATCCCATTCTTATGAATTATTTACTTGGCACTAGATGCTTATGAGGTACTCGACGATGAAGCATGCTCTAATGGTGACCTCAAATAAACAGGCTCAGGTCTAAGACAAAACAATGAATATGTGAACTTTTAAAATGGATATTAAACTTGTTAATATGGTTCCATAACTCATGATTACCCTATGTAAAACATTTGAGGTCTTAACTCCACCTGTAGATCCTGAAATCTTCAAATTTATCTCAATTTTGACACTAGTGCATGGACTGTCTACATTTTTTACTAAGTTTGGAATTTTGAAGGAAAATTTCATGTATTTTAAGGATATAAATATCAAAATAATATTTATTTATCTCAATATTCCTTTTAATATTTTGGAAACACCCTCTACCCCTATTTTCAAGTATGATAAGACCTCCAAACAAAGCATTTAGTCATAAAAATGACTGATGTTTTATTGTTTTAGGTGAAAATTGATCAAGTTTAAAAAATATTTGAGGTTTAAAAAACTTCAAAACATGTTTTAAGGCCATATCAAGAAAATAGGAACCCCAAATCATCTCTTTCAAAGCAAAATTGACTCAAACCCAAGCCTTTATAGGCCTCCAACTAAGCATAATTCATACAATGGCTTGATTACTTGATTGTAGGTTAATAACATTAGGTAAACCTAATTATATTCATACTCATGATAATCCATTCAAACACTCATTTTTTGGAAATCATTACTATTCATTTGGCATGATATCTTGAAACAAGCAACCCTTTACTAGGCCATTGTATTGGAAAACTCCTTCATTGGATAACTATAGGCCTTATTTTTAACTTGAATAATTTCCACTCCCCTTTGTTCCATTAAAGATTTAAATTCAAAACTAACTACTTCTTTAATATCAAGATAACCTTCTTCATGATAAAGGTCTCTCTTACTGCCAAAATTGCTTTTATATAGTCACATCACAGGCCTGATGGGCTTTTAGGGCTGTAGATTAGTTTATTTTATGAAATGACCTGACCAGAGAAATATTTTGGAAGTGAAATTAAATTAATTTTACCATATACTACTCACTTCACAAGAGCATATGCTCCTATGGCCCCTCATAATGAAAAACCTAGGTACCACAAACTCTCATAGACTTTTTCCATTATAAAGGTATGACTATAGGTCAACCTGCAAGTTGTATGGCTATAGGCTCCTGATTAGTGTTATAATAACATTAATTTATTTATATATATATTATACCATACCTCATTATATCATCCCCCTCAAGCATGTTATTTTTAATAACTCAGTCTTAAACCCTAGAAACCACTTTAGAGAACCCTTGTTTGACTGTGCTTGCTCTTTTTCATACGAGTACTGACTAAGTACCAGCTTTATACTTAGAGGATTCCAAAAGGAGAGTCTTAGGATGACCTAATGCCTCATGAAGATATAAATATGTCTCATATCTGACTTGAAACCTCAAACCCTCTCACCTTGACCACTCTTGCATTTAAGCTCATTATAGTTGGACTGTGTTTAATAAGAACTATAGGTGTTAACCAATATTTAACTTAGGCTTGTTTTAAAACTTTGAAAATCCTATTTACCCATGAAAACATAAAAAGGTTTATCTTAAGATCAAATATGTTCTATCAATCCAAACTCCACCTCTTTAAAACATTTAAGAGTTCAACCTAAAGGCAATTAAGCCTCACAGGCCTATAAGTTACATTCAAGGCTGAAAGTACACCTTTGAGAGGGTTGTGGGTTATTTTTGTGGTTCTTTAAACCCTCTAGTGAACTTGGCATATCTTTTCCCCTTTTATCATAATGAATTATTCTCCCTTTATGCATACCACTTCCTTTCCAATCGAAACTTCCCTCCTAGATTGGTTCAAGATCATCTCATATTTGCCATTAGGCTTCTTTATAGGGTACAAGCCTATAAAAGGATGGTTGTAGGATGTTATATCTTTCTAGGTACCCTCTATCACCTAATTTGGAATTTTTTTTTGTTTATTAACCCAATCCAAGCATCATTATGATCATGACATCCTCATTAAATAGGAAAACCTCCTATAGTAGAAAACTCTCATTGGTACTTGATTATGCTTTGGGGTAGCTTGACCTTGAATGACTATAGGGTTTAACTACTGGCTATATGTCACTCCTATTAAATATTTATTTGAAACCCAACATGCCTTGAAACCTTTGATATTTCCACTTTTAAATGGAAAACCTGAAAGCAATGACTACACCACTCTTTATGCCTTGAAAATGTAGTGTAGATTGCCCAAACCCTTAGCTATAGCATGACTTTGCTTGGATGTAGGTATCCATGGCTGTAGGTACTCATGGATACTAGGTTTTCCCTTCTTGGAACTTTGATATACTTGTGATGACCTCACCACCTAAATATTCATGAGATTTGATGCATCAAAAACCTAAACATTCCTTGATGATCAATCAATTTTGTGAAAGTCCATGCCTCTAGCCATTAGGCTTTCCTTTATGTAAAGAACCATTACCCCTACTCTAATTGTAGGGTTATAATTAGTGTTGGATATAGGTGTCCTTTTCCTCAAATTTTTTTTTTAAAAGTTTGGAAAGTTCATTCCTCCATGTGGTGATGCCTTTTTCAAACTTTGCTCTCCAATGTGAGTGATATTTTGCTTTGAATAGTCTTCAAGAAACTTGCCTTCACTTTGAAAGAATTCAATATAAACCATCATCCTTCACCTTTCATTGTATAACCCTATTTTTAGTGTACTATTGGTCTCAAGGTCCAAATGTAAGGTCCATGTATTCCTTCTTAACCTTATGTTATATTCCTTCTTGCATCTTGAATTAAGGATTCTACTAAACCTTGAGGAAGGTCTCTCTATCTTTTTATTCTCTGTTGAACTTGTATAACCATACTTTGGTTGTGTATGGTGACTGTGATGTCACATTGTATGGAAGGAATCAAAAATTGCCCTTAAAGGAGATAGAACACTTTATTTTCTTGATTAATCCTTTATGTGATTTCTTAATGCCCTCATACTTCTAATAAGTCTTCCCCTACCTTGGATTATATGGCCATACCCTAACTGAGTTAGCTCTTGTTGTAAGTACATCATTCATAATTATACTTATGCCCTTGAAAATATACAAACACCTTATCATGCTCATTATTCTCCTTGATCTACCTTTGGCTCCTTGACAATGGAACTATGTATTGGAGGTGGGGTGAGGGGTGAAAATATGGTGGGAACATATGATGGAGGGTAGAGAAAGGATGAAAACACAATGGAAAGTGTAGATTATGATAGTGGTATGAGGTGTATGAGATAGAGGTGGGAAAGGAGGTGAAGGGGCATGCTAAGACTAGGGATGGTGGGATATATGAAAACTTGAAAACTCCATCATCTTACCACATAAAATTGGAGACCATTGGAGGAGATAAAGAGATTGAAATTCAACCTAGTATTTTGCAAAAAAAAACCTCAATTTTTTTAAAGAAACCTTAAAATATGCTAATCTAGCCCATTTGAGCACTTTGAGAGCATGGAGATGGGTGTCTTGGACATAAAAATTAAATAATTATGATTTAAAATCATTATAAATATTATATAGACCCTAAAAAACACAAATTCTTGACAATTTGATACTATCTTCTTCCTCTTGGACCATATAACTCTTCCTTGCAAGCTCATTCTGCTCTTTCTTAAACTAGCTAAGTTTGTATCCTATATTTTACATTAATTTAAAATAATAAAACCTTCAGAGTTCCATGGATAGATATTTAAAGTCCTTAATATTTTAGAATAATTTGAATTTCCCTAAAACTCTACACAAGAGAGGATAAATTAGAGAAAAATAACTACCTTTTCGGTTTCTAGGTAGTAGAATTTGACATGACTTCAACTAAATGGTTATTAATCTTAGAGAATTCAATTGAGAAACCACTTGAACCATCAGGAATCTCTCTAAGTCTAGTTTCTTCACATGAAATTTAAGAGTTGTACCCTCCTCCAATAAATCTTAGCAATAGAAAACCTAGAGGCATGTCTCTCTATTCCAACAAATAAGAAATAAAAAAGAAGCCAGTTTTGGGCTGGTATGGCCATGAAAATCCATTAAACTCTTTTGAAAACTTGGTGATTCCATAAAAATGAATTTTCCACATTAGATGTATGGATTTCATATGGATTAAGTACTATTGCCTAAAAATTGAAGGAAAAGAGCCTCTTTTTGCACTTTAAAGCCAAAATCACAACTTCCACCACTCAAAATAGAACATTGGAGAAGAAATTCGTGGCTTACCATGAAAATTTTCATATTTTTTTAACCTTTTCCATGTTTTAAAATTGACAATTTGGCACATAAGAGGGGTTTTGGGCCTTTTTGAGTTATTTAAGATATCAAAAGACCTTTTTATGAATTGAAATCTTCGACTTGGGCTATTTTCATACCTCTGAACATATTTAAATGTCTTTTGGCATAATTTGATAACTCTTGATATAATTTTAAACACTTTTCACCCCACTTTTTGACATTTAGAGCCAAATTTAGACTTTTAGGACCATAAATGACTAATTTGACCAGTTGTATTGGGAAATCGACCATTTTGGGGAATATGGTAGAAATTTGTACTTGATAAGACAAATTACTAAAAATACCTTATGTTAATATGGTGCCTAAATGGGACTATAGAGACCAAACATTGGTCACTAATTTCATAGATGATATCTTTGATCCCAAGTTGGCCAGGAATTCAAAAAAATTGAGAGAAGGCACCCACCCTTGAAAGATCAAAAGGGTTAGTAGGGAATAATATAATTATTTAGGATGAAAGATATGGAAATGCAAACTGAAACATTATATGGTGCCTTATATTCATCCATGCCTTGAGATCATTACCCTCTATGTGGAAAGATATGATGCTAACACTAGCATAATTGATGGTAACACCCATTTGAGGGTGAAAATAAGTGAAAACAATATCTAGGAGATGCTCCATCACTCAAAAAACCACAAGACCAATCTCTCTAGCATAGAAAGCCTTCAAATTGTTTAGGAATCCCAAGTCCAAGATAAAGCATACTTCATTTTCTCCTTCCTATAGAGTGACATCATGAAGATGTTACTTTTACCCATCTCCTTGGAAATATTCCCATCATAATAATTGAAAGACACTTTTTCTATGTTGGCCTTCATCTCAAGGATGAACTTCAATGCCAACATCAATGAATTTTAGTTAGGGGCACTCTTTCTCTTGAACATAGTGTAGAAGGGATATATGTTCATGATAGATTTTATGAAATCCATCACCACCTCCATAAGGGATGAGTTTGAGAATTTTTTAATGGTGGGTGTCTTTTGATACTCATCCTTCATCTTGCATGTCATTATATACCAACATTCCTAGTTCTCCTTATACCTCAAACTAAAATCTTATGATGCAGATATTTTCCCCAATGTGGTGGCCCTAATAACCATATGGATCCATGTCATATCTATTACTAGGGACAACTATGTGTTCTTAGAACTCTTTATATCTCTATTTCTCATTGACCTCAACATAGAGGCCCTTACATCAAGAATGATACATGAATAGTGTTCATGGCTCACCAAGATTTGGGTCCCAGATGACTAGTTGTAGGGAGCCCATTTTATATTCATTTGAGTATATGGTTTCTATGGAGAACCCTTCTAACTTTGCAAATGATAATAGGTAGGACCCTAGCCCTAGAGTTGGCTTACTAGCTCAATGTGGTGGACTCCTCTATAGATTAGGGCAAAAGAAGAAGGGCCTCTATGATTTACCTTTTACAAAATATGACATCATGGTGGTAAAGAGGTATTAGGGATGACTACTTATAGTTAATTTAGTATAGCTTGGCATCAATTTAATAGATGATAGATGGAACTATGATCCAACTAGATTCATATCATCCTTGAAGATTACCAATGCTCCCAAGCATTAGAATTGGCCATATATAAAATAGATGAGGTCACCCATAGAGGACATACTCTAGAATTATGTTGATATATCATAGATCTCACTGGACACCCTCATGCCATGGGAGTTCTTTTACGACATGGTCTAGGCATACAACTTGACTAAAAAATTGTCAAAGGGGATGAAGAAGTAACTCACCCAGTTGAATTGGAGCAAAGAAAAAATAGATACCTTCATAAAATATAGGTATGAAATCATGAAACCATAGTCCAATATTGATGTTGAAGACATGGATGAGACCTTAAAAAATATTTGGGATGAGCATAATTTAGAGGAGGGCTTAGTAGAAGTAAAATCCTCCCCTGAGATAGTAATAGCAGGAAAAGACAAAGAAGAAGAAGTGGAAAGAAATGCTCATGGGCAAGAATTAGGGGTTGTATAATAGTATTAGGAGTCCAAAATATTGGAATTCCTAAATCCTTCCACATGACCACCTTCCCTATAGCCATACCCCATGGCCTTGTAGTAGCAACAAAACCCTTTTAGGAACCTCACAACTAGTTCAGTCTAGTACAAGTAGATTGAGGCACCCAAATCTAGTCCTCTATCGAGCTAGTGTAGAAGAAGATCCACTCGGTGGATCCCTTTATTTCCACCTCTACATCCCTCATTACATCCATAATTTCATCCACCATCTCACTTTAGGTTATATAATTCTCTATTACCTAACCAATTACTATCCTAGCCCCACTCTCCTCTTCATCCACTCAACCCATCATCGAACTATTACCACTTTCTCCTATGGTTTTTGATCTCTTCTTAGATGCCATTTTTGACCCCTTAACCTTTATCATCCTCCATCAAGGCACAATTACCATTCATCCTATCCCTTGTCCTCCCACCTTTCTATTTTTCCACCCTCACTTTCCATTCACTTGCCTTCATAGGGATAGGGTATATTGCTTCATAGTAGTAGGTAACCATCTCATTCATGTTTTCATAGGGAATAGACTTCATAGGGGAGATAATTAAAGCATCAAAGTAGTACTATTAGTAGATGGACTCAGCAAGGAAGGTTCATGAGGCCCAAATGGATAATAAAAGGGGAAAACATAGTAGGTCCCCTATACATACCCACATTCATTCACTTTAAGACCCTACATAACAATCCCTTATGATTGCTCATCTGATCCCTCTTGTAGTCAAGCCTCAAGGATAGATGCACCTAGGGGACTATGCCATACACGCCATTGACTTCAATCTTAGCTAGGTTATAATTCTTGATAGGGTCAAGCTAGTGGAGGAAATGTAAAAGTATATAATCATGGACTATATTAAGGAGACTTGATAGCTATAAAAGACCAAGATGGAACTCATGAAGTTGAAGGTTATGGTTTATTACCTCAATGCTGAGGCTAAGGACAATTAGAGCTCTAAAAAGCAAGGTCTAACCTTTAAATCCATATCTCTAATGAGAGATTCTAGGTATAAGCTAGCCTATAAGTGGTCATAGAAACAAAGCTAAAGGAAAAAGAGACTGAACTAGTACAAACCCACTAATATCTCTTGGCTTCCAATCAATCTTTTTGATAATTGTAGTAATAGGTATAATAAGAATCTTTGGTCAATAACCAAGACATTAATAAAATAAATAATGACCTTTCCCCCCATCCATAAGTCATGAATATCCTCCCTATGGTCCAATATCTATATAAATCTTACTGGGAGAGGATCAAGTCCATGACCATAGACTTTAATCTAACCCTCACCTTCATCACAGACTCATAGAATCTAAGTTCACAAGTGAGAACATCTATTGATTAGAGCATTACCTTCATGGCTCCCAAGGTCTTAAACTCATATTTCCTCATCTAAAAGATTTACAACACTTCAAATGAAACACTACAAGTAATAAGGTTTCCAACCAAAGGCAAGTGATAGTAGAATTCCATGAGTTTATAGGCTACAACAAGGTAGATAAGAAGTTCAAGACATTCTTAAATATCTTAGAGTAGGGGGTTCAAGATAGGGAAGGAAATAATAGCATCCTCCCTAAGGACTAGATCAAAGCACTATTAGAACAAAACAAGAATGACTAGACCATTTTTGTAACTCTCAATTAGTCACCTAATGTCTCTAATATGGAGAAGACATTTTAACCACTTGATCAACTTGAATTACAAACACTATCACTTTTTTAGGTTTTGGAAAACATCTCCTTCAAGGATATTATTGATCTGGATAGAGCCTTTGATGATTCTATAAATAAGACCCAACATAAGGAAGAAGAGTAGACACCTTTATAGGTGGCTCTTCAAAAATTGTAAGTTTTCAAACCTTTGTCTCATTTTGAAAGTTTGCATTAACTATCTATGCACAAGAGTTTTAGATCTCTCATATGTAGGTTGACACCCCCATGAGTCACCAAGAACAATAGATCAAAGTACACATTTTATTATTTTGGAGCAACTCATCTTTTGTTCCAAACTCAATTAGCATAGCCAATAGCTCCTCAACACCTTTTAGAAGTTCTCCTTTTTCCTCCACTTTTTTTGAAACCCCTTTTTTAATGTTTTCCTAAGTATTATCCTACATCTAATTCTTCCACATGGTATCTTAATGGTCATCTATGGTCATAAAAATCATTTCCTTTTGGGTCAGACCTCCAAGTAGTTTTATTGGCCAATTGGTAAATAAACAATGCCCAATAATTAGTTTAATTTATGAATATGGATTTGACATATGGTACCCCTATGCTTAACCTTGCCCAGAAAAGTACCCAACTTCCTTAGGGAAGCACCTATTTGACACATATCAACCTCATGCTTATCTAGGAATAGTTTTGGTCTATCAAGATTCAAAGAAGTACCATTATCCAAAAAATATTAAAGGGGACCCACCAATTGAATAAAGACAATCCTCTCCACATGGTATCTCTAAATCCCTCTTAAGCACCATATCCTAAAAAATATAGAGTGGCACTATAATATTTAGGATCTAGAGGCTAACTACACTCATCAGATTGAGTTCCTCTTTTAGTTGTAATAGTGTCATCATTGGCATGCATTCTAGGATTTCTATGTGTCATCATTGTGAGAGGCCATCTCACCGATATATTCTAGGCACTTTCCTTTTAGAAATGGCTTGTTACCATTTTTTCTTATTTTAGATATTTTGTATACCACCATTTGTAATAGAATAGGAGTAATAGAAGTTAGCATTTTTCCATTCTTTGACCTTAATAGGTGCCCCTCATAGGTGTGACTAGATGTTTTATATGTTCCCTCAAGATATTTTATATTAATTTATCCATATAACAATAAAAATGATGTGATATTATGTGTCAATTTGCATAGGAAATTATGTATATCTATCATCTCTTTTCCTCTACTTCTATAGTATAAATATTTTATTTTATTATATATCTTAATTCATGCTTTATGTTCCTTTATGGTTTTTAATATTTAAAGGTTTGATCTATTATATGCAATTATAGTTTAAGCATTTTAAATCTCTCAGATCATCATCTTAGTTGGTTTTATCTTCAATTTTATTTACATCTTTACCTCCCATTTTCACCCCCAAATTTGAATGAAGAGATGACTTTTAAAATCCTATAGTTTGCTTTACAAACCTTATAGAAGATTCTAACTTTAGGGGTTTGATCCATTTTGGCCTATGGGGAAAAATGGTCAACATGTTTGATGATTTCTAAAGGGTGGCATGGTTGTTATTCCATGACTAGTTGCCTAATCCTATCCATTGGGATTTGGATTCACAAGTATATAAGTTTGACATAAAAATTACCTCTACAATGTATCAAACAATAGAAAAGACAAAGAATAAGCAACACACAAAACACAAAATTAATCAAGGACACATTTGTGCTTCAAGAGCACTTATTTAAACATAATACAACAAGAAAGGAAACACACACCTAACCAAATATTTATAAAATAGACCTCTAGCTCTCAGTATCAAGGTTTTAAATGTATCCCATTCATAGGGATAAGCAGTTCTTCTGCAATCATCCTTACTAACTAAAAGGAGTTACTTTACTTGCACTTGGTGATGATATATGGTTTGCTTTATAAGGCATAAAATTTGGTATATCTCCCTAGTTTTTCTCTATCTTCATCCTATTTCATGACTATGTCACCTTCTTAAAATGATCTTGGATTTTTCCTCTTATCAAAATACCTCTTCATCAGTACCTAGTGATGTTCTATAGCCTGATGAGATTTACCTCTAATCTCACTTCCATTGAAGTGTTCTCAAGAAACTATAGTTGATGTGATAAATCTAAGGTATGAAACTCTTTAGAGATAAACACCTTAGCTTCCCTTCCATATATAAACATAAAAGGATAATTCCCTGGTGACCTCTTAGGAGTTATCCTATCATACTTCAAGGTTGTCTTCAATTCAGTGTACCAAACACTTTGGTTATGCTCCAAAATTCTCTTGATGATTTTAATCAAGTTATTTTTAGTAGATTAAACCAACCCATTACCTTGAGGGTAATATTTAGATGATGTGATCAAGAATTTACCATTAATATTTTCCCAATTAGTTTTCCTAACACCCATAAAAGCAATAACATTTTCTAAAATAATAATAGTTGTTCCAAACCTTGTTATGATGCTCTAATAGAAATCAACTTGGAAGGTATTAAAAGGACCTTCTAGGTATCTCCTATCATATTCCTTGAAATAAAATTCCAATTGTGTTCATGTTTAAGGTATCTCCTAAGAGATATCTCAAAATAAAATTATGATAATGTGCATCAGGGTTCTTGCCAAATAAATTTTTTTCATGGTTATATCAAAGAATTTTCAAGGACATTTTAAATCAACATAAAAGGTATTTCAAGTCCATTCAATGTATCTCATAGTAGATACCTTGAAATAAAATTCCAATCATGTGTATGTTTAAGGTATAGGAGATATCTCAAAATAAAATTCTAATAGTGTGCATCAGTGTTCTTACCAAATAGAAATTTGTCATGGTTATATCAAATCCTTTACAAGGACATTTGAAATCAAAATGGAAGTTATTCCAAGGATCACCAAGGTATCTCCTAGGAAATACCTTGAAGTAAAATTCCAATCATGTGCATCAAAGTTATTTTCAAATAAAAAAGTGTCATCGTTATATCAAATCCCTTACAAGGACCTTTGCACTCAACATGGAAGGTATTCCAAGGCCCTTCGAGTTATCTCCTAGGAGATACCTATAGAAGTGGGTTTTACAAACACTAAATATGTAATGAGGTATTCTCTAATTTTTTAATATTTCATTGGAGGTAAACTCCACTCAAGGGCATGAGTTTTATGTATGCAGTTTATTTCAACCTATTGATGGAATCATGGGTATGACACATACATTTTTGACAAGGTTTTTTAGATGAAGATGTGGTTATAATAAGGGTAGTAAATCCCTAAATTATTTGGTTTGGTGGTTAGTTGTTAATCTAAAATGGGTAGATATTTAAAACAAACTCAAAAAAGGAGGGTAGTGTAAGGTAGAAAAGAAAAATTCTATGGTTTTATAGAAATACTCCCCCTAGCTATTTTATAAAAGGATAAGTGCTCTCAAATCCTATGATTTTTATTAGCAACAATTGCAAAAACATAGTCAAACATGACTAAGAAGTCTAAGGAGATAGATATGTAAGAAATTCAAAAGCCTTAGACAAAGGTTGTTTCCTTTAGGGTGGATGTTGCACACCCTTAATCATAAGTTTATAGCTTAATCTATAGAAGTATCTAAGGTAGTTGTTAAACACAAACAAAAAACTACATCCAAGAGAGCACTCATGCATAATAAAAATTAATAATCAATTTGAAATTGACTATTTTAACTAATATATTTAACAATTCTTAAATAGGTGTTACACACCTATATATTAGTATATCAATCAAAATAATCAAGAATACATTTATATATTTTACATACTAAAGATTATTGAAACACACAACCAAATGAAATAGCAATAAATTACATATAAACTAGAAATAAAATATGAAAACACATTTCATGAAAATCAAAATTGATGTTTCTCTTGTATTCAAAATTATCTAACCAAAAAAACTATGTTGAGTTACAACTATATATATAGATTTGGGGAATGGGTCACCACATCCTCCAAGTCCATGTAAAGTGATTACAAGTGGTAGTTAGAACATTTAGTTCTAAATCTGGTCTAAAACTATATAAAATGAAATCTATAGTTATTAATTAAATAAGTTAAACTTTAAAAAACCATGCAATATGTGCATGTGTGCAAAATATAAAGAGTCAAATTTTACAATAAAAGGATCAACCTATAAAGAAGTTCTAAATATGTCTACCATTGAAAAACTATAAATGCATGAAATCTTATTCTATCAAGGCTTTTTGAAGCACTACATACACCTTGGTTAGCATGGTTATTGAGGTGGCATCTATAGAAGTCAATACACCATCATAGGTCTACTTTTTACTCACTTTGTTCTCCACATAATCTTTATGTGCAACATCATGTTTTTGTCATATAATATTCAAATTTAGTAATGACAGTCAACGAATTCTTTTATCCATGCTCATCCTTGGTTATTTAAAATTTATTCTTGAAAATTTTGATCTTGGTTAATTTTTTTTATCCTTTCTCATTTATGACTCTATCTCTTCAAGTGTTAGGCCTTGTAAACTCTATTGGAAGTCATCTTCTAATTTTTGAATAAGTTTTTCAAAATTGATCCAACTAATAAGATTATTAGAGGCATTATTCACTTTATATAATTACAAATCATGTAATATTTGGAGTTAGGCCTCATGTGCCTGATACTTGGGGTCTAAAGCCCCAACTGATTATATCCATTACTTTTCCACTTATTACTTGATGATGACCAAATTTAAGGCACTAGATGTTTCTAGCATTGTAATTAGGTTGAGATAACTATATAGAGAGTTTCCCATGTATACAAAGAACATATTTTATTTAGCATTGTCATCACTTAAGAAATTGAACAATCGATTAGGGTTGCTCATATGAGGGGTCATTTTGACCTTCATGAATTCCATGGCCTCCAAGGAGTTGTGACATATAAAAGCAACCTTTTGTACCTCAACGTATATACCTAAAATAATTATGTACCATATTTGCTTGCTTCTTTAGTTTCTCCACCTCTCCCTTTAGTGTCTACACTTTAGCCTCAAGCTCCTATCGAGCTAATTTTTTGCCTTAGTAGATAGTAACTATTGCACCCTTATGTGCCTGCACCAAGTCTACAATATTTTCAACATATGGAGACTACCTTGACTACCTATTGTACCTCTTTATGAGGGAGAACACTTATTATCCTTCCTCAAGGATGATTTTAGTACCTTCATCATCTTTAGATTCATCTTCATCACTCACTAAATGCTTCCAGATGGGGGATTAAACATAGTAAACACTGACATAAGTTTAGTTATTTTGAAGCTTGGCATTTAGGAAGCCTTACTTCTTGAGTCAACTACCTATGGAGGGATGTCTAATTAAGATGAATTAGAATTTGTGACCAAAACCTTTTCCTCAACCTCTTCTTAAACCTATTATTTCCTTTTGGGCTTGCCAAGGACATCATGTAGGGAAGGACATATGATTTTGGACCAATCCACTCCTTCAAATTAAGGGAGTGGGTAGACCATGATTGCATGGGGCTTGGCCTTCCTTCCCCTACCAATACTTTCCACTATGGTTTATTTTATGGAATATGTGGATGTCAATGGAATGGAAATTTGGGTGGAATTAATTTTAAGATATGGAGTGGAAAAAGTAGTATGCACCTTCCTAGTCAGCTTTTTCATTTTGAGGGATTTGATAGTATAAGTACTAGTTAAAACAAAGGAGCTATGTAGTGGGAGTGTGATAGAAGTGGAAATAGAGGGTTAAATGGAGGCATAATTAGGGACTTCCACCTAAGATGATCTTAGCATAAAATAAACTGAAACTTGTCCAAAAACTATTACATAAGATAAAGGAAAACTCACAAGAGGCTAGGTACCCAAAGAAGTTAGTGCTATGGATCCTACTTGAAGGATCATGGTCTTATCTACTTATAGTTCTACTTCTTCATTAGAATCCTCTTAAATGTATTTACTTATTTCAACTTCCCCCTCTTGAGATGCAACAGGAAAACCTTATGCTAGTTCAATTATAAGATTGCCTATAGGAGTCCTATGCTTTCTCTTATAAACCATAGGAGTATTTAGTTGTATGGGTGAGTCTTGGGGTGTTGATGCCACTACATTTTATATTTATATCTCAATAGATGTATAAATGTATACATAGGTCTTATAATTATATAATTGAGTGGTGATCACATTTGACTATTCTGGTACTCTTCATTCCTCATTAGAATCTAAGATAATGGGATCCCCTATTTGTGTTCCTCTGCTAGAACTGGGCTTAGGTATCCCAAGATATTTATTCATGGTCATTAGCTTTAATGGGAGGGCTTAAGATGAGGGAGCTACTAGGTCCTTTTATTTATCCTCGAATTATCCTCTCCAAAAATTAGAGTGCTTCCATCCCTTGTATAGAGCCTTCTTATTGTCTAATTCTCTAGCATTGATTGAGGGGCCATCCTGGATTATCAAAAAATGATCTTCTTTTAGCCCAATGATCTTGGATCTCTATAAAACATCCTCATCATATTTTTCACTTAAGAAATAGAAAATCATATTGATATGGGACATGGATGTAAGGGATGTTGAATCCCTATATATGCTTATTAACCTACCCATGAGGATCCCAATCTCTATATGTAAGAATGGGGAATGGGTAAATTCTATTCTTTCCTCCCACTTATACAAAATTCTTCCTCATTATATAAACTGTGCTTCTAATTTCTAGATGGTGAACAAAGAATAATGTTTTCTTTTGTCTGGATAAATCCTCCTCGACACTTCACCATAGTTGGAAAATAATTTCTTGATATACCAACTTATCTAAGATGTACTTGGGAAGACACAAAGGATTTACCTTATTTCTCCAAATCATGATTATTTTGAAGTTCAAAAAGAGGAAATAATCCCCTTCTCCATCCAAGTTATTTATGATATTGGTCTAAATTCTAGGCAAAGGTGAGTCATGGATGGGTTGCCCTACCTACATATAGTAATCCTCTGATATCTTAACCATATTTTTGGTATATACATATAAATGCATGGATTGATAATGTTTGTAAATCTTGTTATTTTCATATTCCATTGCTAGAGTCCATAATTCTCCAATATCTCTATAATAGGTACCTATAACTACATACAAAAAATAATACATCATATCTAAACCTCCAGAAGGCATGGAATGCTTGTACTTATGGATTATTTTATCTCTAAAGTAAAAGTTGATTATTACACATAGGGCATATGCAATATCATGGGTGATCATCATATAAAATAATTACACCCAATCTAAATTGAAAAATTGATTTCTTGGCATACCATACATTCAATTGAGGAGAGCCATGCCAATGATAATCCCCATTCTAAATTTCTCAATTGAAATAGATCCTTTCAACTTCTTCCCCTTCTATGAAATGGTATGGTTTGGGAGTAACCTTGAAGACAATGCCTTCTATATTGAACTCTTTTCATGAAACTATACCATTGTGTGTTTGTCAAAATAAGCATTGGGTATGCTCAAATATAAATAAATTTGGAAGTCATATCATAATATGCATGAAACCACTATTATATTAATTGAATGATGTAGGAAAACATCCTTCAATATCCTTCCTAAGAAAAACAAGTCTTGTAGAAGGTCAATACATGACATTACTTCTAGCTTGGTAGTAGAAAAATGTAATCTTTGACATATGAACACTAGCAATTCCTTGATGAATAGTTTATTCACAAGTGTCATCTCATGCTCTAGTGAAAACACATCCATAGAATCAATGATGTCCCATAATTTTGAATAGTTATGGTACCCATCTCCAAATATTATAGCATCAAAGATAGTATTTTTGAACTCCACAGAGTCCTTGATTGAATATGGGGATGGTGGATTTGCCACTCAAAATACCCTGGATGAATATGTCATTGTGTGTATATATGGATTATGTTGTTTAAAGTCTTTTTCTTTGTGCTATGTATGTTGTGTAAATAATTTAACTTTAGGTTAGTATTGGTTTTACTCATAATATTCTTGAGATAGTAGCCAGGGCTCTTTGTCAGTATAAGAAAGAAGGAGAGTTTGAATACAAGTTAGTTTGGAAGAACTGATGGCTTTAATAGCTATGAATTAACTCTATAGGATTTTGCACTTAATAGCAGTTTATGCAATAGAAATGTGTAACATTTAATTTATTTTTATATATTTTTATAATTTAAACTTTGTTAGCTCAAGTTAGTGGGGGTATTTTAATAGATTGATGGGAAATATTTTCACTTTTGTTTTAGTTAAGTATGGCAAGGCCAATAGTGCTCTTGGGAATAGGGCACTACATTGTATATCAGGAAAAAGTGCTTTGGCAAGATGTCCCCTAACTAATTCCTTCAGGGGAATTGTTTTAGACAAAATATCTACAATAATTTCCTGAAAGGGATATTTCACCATTCAAAAGTTCCAATATAATTATCCCAAAGGGCACTTTCAATTTTTTGAAGGGCACTTTTAATTTCCCAAAGGGTACTTTTGCATGACTAAGGGTCATTCCAAAAGTCCTCTTACACAAAGTCATAAGGGTATATGCCTTTAGATATGAAGGGTATACTCCATGGTAAAATTCCTGAATGATATACTCTATAGGTTGTTTTCGATGGGGGAAAGGGATATGACAATTATCCCTAAGGGTAAGTAGTCAATTCAAAAGGGGACAAAGGTCTAGGAAGACAAAATCTTGAAGGGTATGTCTATGGCAAAGGGTTCATTACCAAGAGACTAAAAGGAACTTTTTGTAAGTCAAAGAGACCTAGACAAATATATTGAAGGATAAGATTAGTATGGCAAAGTGGAAGGGACAAATTTTTGAAGGATAGATCTTGTAGGGTAAAGGGTATGAGATAAAAGTTTCAAAGGGTAAGTGGCCACGTCAAAATGTCTAAAATGTCACTTTAAAAATGCTCAAGGGTAGGTTCAAGGAGTTTGAAGGGCATGTGTCCTTTAATGAAATTATTTTGGGAAATTGTTTTTAGATAAAATGTCTACAAAAATTCTCTCTAAGGGTCACTTCTCTTAGATAAAATGTTAAAAGGAAATCAGCTAAAGAGAAGGAGGGCCATTTCAAAAGTCTTGATGGGCACTTTTAAAGAGCTGAAGGGTAAGTTCAGGGAGTTTGAAGGAAATATGCCCTTGAAAAAACAATTAAAGGGTAAGTTAGAGAAGGTTCTACTCTATAGGTCTTCTATCCATGACAAAAGTCCCAAATTTTCTACTTCACAAAAGCCAAAGGGTATCTCGAAAAGGGTTGAAGGGTAGGTTCAAAGGGGGGCAAAAGGAAATGTTAATTACATTGGGGAAAATTCTTGCACTAAAAAATCCCATAGACCAATTCTATCGATGGAATTATTTTGGACAAAATGTCTATAATAATTCTAATGATAAGTCCACAAGAATTAGTATGTGGTAAAAATCTTGACAAAGATTGATAGAATGAGATTTGAAATAATAAGTCTAAAAAGACAATAAGTGCCAAAAGAATAAGTCCCAAGAGGATGACAAAGGTAGTCCATAAAAACATAGTCCAAAACAATTAGCCTAAAGTAACAAAATTGATAAAACAAAAGATTTAGGCCATGAAAATTGATCTGGGACAAAAGTGATCATTTTAGAAAGGCTGAAGGGTAGGTTCATAAGGCAAAGTAATTCTATTAGGGGGTTCATGCTGAAATTTCATGGGTTTGTCAATACATGGCACATGTCATTGACTATTTAAAAATTAACTCTTAAGCTTAATGGCATAGGTCTTATAAGACCCTTCAAACCTTGAAGAGTACCCATATGTATGTTTGAAAGGTATCTCCTAAGAGATACCTTCAAAATTTTGGGTCCACAATAGAGGTTCAAATCAAACATAGGATGCCAAAATATAATAAGATAATGGTTTTTCATAATTTTGATCAAAAAACCCATTGCTCATTATCATGTATTGTAATAAAATACATTGTTGAATATTGACTTAATTAGCTATTTTTCTCTAAGTGGCTATGCTATTTTGATGAATGTTTGAAATGTTTCTCCTAGTAGATACCTTCAACCTAAGATGAATAAATAATAGAAGTAAGCAGTATATGATATTAAAAGATATAATTTTTTGGATTGACATAAACTATGTCATTGAAAAAATGTTATACATTAATTTTTTAATTTTTTTAGGTTGTAATGTATCTCCATGCTTATGTTTTGGTATAAATATAGATTTATCACCTACATAAAAGTATAAATTGTATTGATTTTGTAAATAAGCTAATTAACAACTTTTTCCATGTCTAATGAAAATGTCCACATTGAAAAATCATACATCAATGGCTTTACATTGTGGAGACTATGTTTCTCTCATAAATAATGGTAAGGTCATTGGTGAAGGAAGAATATAAAAAGTGGCAGGTTCAGATGTTGAACCTTCAAAACCCATAAATATCACTTCCATAGGACATAATAAGGAAATACCTCTTAAATGTGTAATTTTTAATGTGACTAAATATTTTGATCTGACTCTATCAATTCCATTTCTTGTAGCTTTTATGGATAATTTGGTGGATTTAGTTGATAGTTTTACTATATGGAGCATAAGAATGATGTAACACATCATAGGCAAGTTTTATATAGACAATGACATGGAAAATAGACAAATTAATTTGAGTCCAGTTATGCATATAAAACCATTGTAGTAAGAAAACCCTTACTTGGATTCATTTGTTTGATATATCGATGATCCTACCACATTTCAAAACCTAAGAAAGAATCTTCTTAGGAAAATGGTACATTTTTTGCACAAATGTATAGCTCTTGAAATGATAAAAGAATTACCTTTGGTTATGTTGAATTTTCAGAACTAAGGGAGATTTTTGGTTCCATTCCTATCCTAATGTTAGAAAATGAATTGGGAATTTACGTAAGGCAAGTTATACAGCATTTTTATACTTGAAATATAAAGGAAACTCAAAAATCTATGGTTAGGTGGCCTTCTAATAAAATAGTGGATACTGAGACTTATAGTGAGAAATTAATTTAACATACATGACATTGAAGGAGAAAGAAATTAGAAAAATTTGGGATGTAGTGGATAATGAATTCTGAGTGCAAAGACATCCAAAAAAAATCAACTCATGCTTACAAATACTCAAGTCGAAAAAAAATAAACCAAACAATGTATGTGGATAAATGTTGCACCGAAAAAAAATTAGTTAGGATTGTCATTTAAGATTCTAAAATTTGAAAATACAAAGTTGTTTGATTCTAATAAAATAGATAGGAGGCAACATGTCTTGGATGCCCTTTTTGTCAGTTTATTTAAGAAAAGTAAAATCAAAACTAGCATTAATTTGTAGGGTACAAAGATCTGTTTGGAAGCTTGGCTTAAAATATATGGATTAAAGAGAAGTAGCTTTTTTTACAGTCAAAATTGTCAAAAAAATGGGGAATAGATTGCATTCTATGTAAGGATATTTTGAAAAAAGCCACAATAGAATACAATGGCAGCTAAAGATTTATTGGACTAATTAGTGGATGATTATGTAGATGTTTCTCCATGACTAACATGCCAGGTAGATATAGATGGCTCATGAGAAAATGTTTGACATCCTCTAGCATGTTTCACTCAAGAAATTATGATGTGACACATCAATTCACAACTATTAGATATGAAATATGAGCCAAAATTCAATAACATGTGGATAACTAAGTTTCATGATGTGACCATTGACATGTTTGATGACTTTACTAGGTGCAAAACATGCATCTTGTTAACTCAATGGAAATTCTTTGGGTCTCTCTCCAAAGATTAGGAAGAGCATATTGATCAAGAATTTATAATACACTCAAATCAAATACTTTTTACAAGAAAAATGTATTACACACATAAATGAAATGTTATATAAATACCCTAAATAATTCCTCAGTGTCATTCATGACAAGGTGGAATGTCAAAAAAACATTTGTGTCAAGGATAGTGATAAAAATCAAATTAGTTATCATTAAAATATTAAGGTTATCAATGGTATGGATTATAACATAAAGTCATGGTGGAGGTGGATATGGGCACTTTTTGTATCATACATTCTTGAAGGTTCTAACTTGACTATCACCTAATTAAACAAGTGCTTTAGAGATATGGAAGTAACAATGCCAAATACTTATGGATCTTTACTATATAAACCTAGATCTTCAAAATATTGATTATATGATGTAATTTTATCTCATAGATACTACCTTAAATTCAAGAAATAGAGATAAAAAATCACAATCAATTGGTGCCTTGAAGAAACTTCTTTCTAGGTTATACCTTCAACTAGACAACTATTGTGTGGACAATAAAAATAGGTACTTCCATCCATAATTATATTTAAAAATGTTGAACCTTATATGTAAATAATTTTACAATTATAAATTCACAAAATCAAGTTTTTTTTTATATGTATGTCTTACAATATTTATCTCTCCTTGTCTACAAAGGTGATATCCTCAATGTCAAGGTCAAATTTCTCCCTGTAGGACATACCCATAGGACATCAATGGAAAATTTGGAAACCTATCTAAATGTATAAAGAGTAAATATGTTTAGAGTTTGGAAGAGATGATGGAAACTTATAGGATGTGTGAAAATAAAATAAACGTCATGCCATATTTGATTAAATAGGTAGTGGATTCAAAGAGTATGTTAATAGTTACTAGCTAAAGGGAAGAAACAAAATAGTAGGATTGACAGAAGGTCAATAATTTCTTCTATGCATGTAGAAATGTCATCCCATTATTTGTTGCAAAAACTCTATAAGAGACAGAAATTTTTCACCCCCAATTACATTATGGGGAATACAGGAAAATGTGAGCCAAATGTTCCAAAAGGTAATCCGACAAAAATATATTTCAAAGACATGAAAAATAGAGAAATGTCTCAATATTATATTGTTACAAAAGGCTCATATATAATTATAAAAAAGAGTGAAAAATAAATTAAATATAACTTGAATAATTATGTACACTAATTCAATGAATTTGGTTTGACCAGAAATAGTAAGTGGAAGGATCTAGCATATTACATCCAAAACATCCATGACATAATGAAATAAGACATGCTCTCTTTTAAAGTTGAGTTTACAAGATATTTTTAGCCTAGAACGCATCATGACATACATGTGCATAGAGATCTACATAAAATGGTTCATGGTAGGACCCTTGATTTCAGAGTGGCATCTATAGATACATATGTTGGTCCAAGAAGCAAAAGAATAAAAATTGCATTTAATCTAGCTCAAGATGTGTAAATTAGAGATATATTATTTTTCATACCTCATGATTCTATAAGAGTGGATTACATAATATGGGTTACTAGAGATCAAAGCAATATTTAGATACTATAAATAAATGGGGATATAAAATGATGGGTCAATGTAACTTTGTTCATCCTAGTTCATGTAGGGAAAAAGGATGCAAAATAAATAGAAATTTATTCAAGTTTCTTAGACAAGAAATGGAAGCCAAACCCAACTAACACATCTTTACCATCCATAATCATAGATAGTATCATCTAAGCTTGGAAACCAAATAAAAATTGGAGAGGTTATACATTTTTTCTCATTGATTTTTTAAAAGAGATTATAATAGACTATTTGAATGCATCATCCCACTAGGCACTAACAAAAATAGTGATAAAAAGATTGGGAAATTTGAAATGGTGTTTCCTTAATTTTGGAATGAGAAATATGAATGTTTTTTGTTTCAAAATTTAGTACATTTTTGAGAATATATAATTTTTTAATGTTTTATTTATTTATATTTATTTCTAGTGTCACTTCACATTTTGGGTCTTAGAAAATACACTTTGGCATTTGAGTTTTATATTTTCTACTATGACAATTCAATATTTTGATAAATGTGAATATATTTAATAGAATTTGACTGCTGGATTGTCCACTTCACATTTTTGTAATTCAAAATGGTCTTCAATTTTTTTTATTCCAAATAGTCAGATCGCATTTTGTGAATCACAAAAACCTCTTCAAATTTTTGGTTTTTTAAATTAAACTTCACATTGTGAATCCTTCAAAATCATCTTTGGAAAATGGTCTTTTTAATTTATAGATATGATAACTTACACTTTGGCTTTTGTGTTTTACAAAATAAAATTTGGTATTCCTATGTATGTAAAAAGGTCTTCAAGGTTTATGCCTCAGAATGACTCACTTGTGCATCAAGATTTATTCTTCCAAAAAAATTTGTATCGATAAAATTTATTATTCATATTTTTAGTTTTTAAAATTACACTTCATACAAGAACCTGAGATTTTGCCACAAGGCACAATCTTGACAACTTGGCTATGCAAAAGATTAACCAATCTAAACAAAATTCTCAAATAATGTGAGCACATGAGATTGCAACACACATCATAATCTTGGTAACTCAACTATGTGGGAGATTATATTAATAATATAATAATATAACACCCTTGATCAATATGTGGCATGCACATAAATATGAGATAAAATTTGATGGTCATGATGATGTCACCTGAATTATATTAAATAGATAGTTTATGATATAATCAATTAATGACACATGGCATCCCAATCATCAAAAGCGTTTTAAATCACATATCACCTAAGTCCTTGATTGATGTATGGATTATTTTTCCTTAATAAATAAACCATCAAGCCTTATTATATAAAAATGCATGATTTTTGAACTAGTTTGAATGGCCACATAATTTGGACTTATTGTAAATATATAATTTTGATGTCATTTATTTGTAATAAGTCCATGTAATTATTGATGAATTTAAATTTATTTATGATAGTTTTCAACCACTAATTATTTATGATAATTTAAAATGGCTTATCATAAATACATTAGACACATGTGATTTATTTTTAATAAATCTAACTTAATCTTGATATAGTCTAATTTAATCTTGATACAATCCAATTTATTTCTAGTACTTTTTGAAAATTTGTAATATTGATAAGTCTATATTATCTAAAATAATCCTTCAAATTCAATGGATTCAAGATTACCCTTTAAAAACTTGTTTCCCTTGATCAAAAATGGTTTCTCAACCTCTATTGAAGATCTTGGGCCAACTTTTTTCTAATTGGCCATCAAAATCTGACTTGACTCACTGACATGTTGACTCATCTTAATTTATTTATTTTTATCTACATGATCATGTGCTAGTTATCAATCCTATACCAATTGAATACACTATTAAAAATTTTCATGAATGCATTTGTTCTTAAGGTTTACTGACCCCTTTGACCTTTACTCACTATTAGATTTGATTTCTTGATTGAATGCCCACTATTAACCTAATATGGTACAATTATCCTATCTTTACCCACTTGCTATTGGATTTAAATAAATGATTGAATATTGATTATTGATCCTACCTTTTAAATTCTAATGACTACTTTATGACCTCAAAATTTGATGCATGCACAACCATATTTGACATCTACATGAACATAATTAATGTCCACATAATTGTCATTAGGATATTTTAATTTCAATGTTTATTTACTAGAGATTGAATTTTACATTTTTTCACCTATAAATTGACATTTATGGGAGTGTCAATGATGTATATATGACTATCAATCTTTGGGGGTCGATGGATGACTATTGAGCTTGAAATTTGACACTTGTATGAAAGTCAATTTGCTTCTTAACAATTCTTTTGGACTTTGTGTTTCATCCTTTTGTTATGGACCATTTTCCTTAGGATGTTTATTTTAGCCACTTCCTCTAAAGGAATTTTCACTTAGTATTTTTCTTTAGTACAAATTTTTGTAGATAAAATGCCTGATAGAATTTATGTCTTCAGGATATTTGTCCTAAATAAAAAGTTTGAAAGAAATATTCCTCAGAATTTCATTTCAACCTTTTCAAAATATCCCTTTGCCTTTTGTAAATTTCCCTCTAAGATTTTACATTGGTCTATTTTTACAAAGAAAATTACCCTTCAAAAAATTGTTTGTGACACTTTCCCAAGAAAAAACCCTTTGATAAAAATGTCTAGGGACACTTTGCTGAGAAAAATAAGAGGACACTTGCTTGAGAAACTGGCCATTTGGTATTTTTTCCTTTAGACCATCTTCTCAAATAAATACCTTTCAAGAAGAAGAATAGGATGCTTTGCTTGAAAAATTCCCTTCAGAACTTTTGTATTGGAATTATTTATGTGGCCCTTATGTTTTAGATAAATCATCTAAAAGATACCTACTTTTGTAAGTTTTACAAACATTTCCCTAAAAGAATTATGCCTTCAAGAATATTCTATGAACAATCATCTTGAAAGACCCAAAATAAACATTTGGAAAGAATTAAGACTTCACCAAGTAAAGTGGAATATATTTCTTGAAATAAATCATGCCATGTACTTTTGTTGTGAGCTTTATGTAGAAAAATATCTCTAAGGGAATATGAATGCTCTAAGACTTGGCTGAATGTTGAAATATTTAGCTAAGTGTAAACTTAGGATTTTTATAGACTTGCTCTTGCAACTTCTCAACACCATGAAAATCTACTACTTGCATATATAATCTAGGAATGACCCTTAAGACACCAAAAGATACAAAGACTAAACTAGGCCATGACCACAACTTAGAATGACATATGAAATGACATAAAATAAGCTATAGCATACCCTATAGCATTATAAAAATCCCCTATAGAAGGTTTTGACTATATGGGTTTGATCCATTTTGGCCTATGGGGAAAAATGGTTAACAGTAAGCTCCACTTCATGCTTCTTGGATCTTAAGTGATCTACTTTCCCAAACAATACCTTTAGCTTAACCCATATTTTTAATGGAGAATCACACCCATAAAAATTAAAAAAATACTGTCACTCACATAACCCCTAGTCAATCCCATACACTCTTCAAATTTATATTGGTTCTAATTTTTTTCAAACTCACATCTAAATTGTGGTTGAGTTTCATTCACTATAGACCATAATCCTTTGTACTTTATGATTGTTTTCATTCTAGGTCTCCATGTGTGGTAATTATGTGTAGTCAATGGCTCACAATGGTCAGTACTAGAAGTAGAATCCATGCCAATGAATCACCAAAGAGTATAAATAAAGCAAAAGGGTACACAAAATCAGCATTGATACAATCCTTGAAATATTATATTATGGAACCCCCTTGATTTGACACTTTATAAAAGTAGTAGGTTTAAAAAAATTAATGATACCAATGGATAGATAATATAAAACCATACACTTTAAAAAAAATAGAACTCAAGTTTAAGTTACAGTTCAAAAGTTATAGGTGTTATGATTTCCCCTAAAATGTGTCAAAACATTAAAAAAATAGTAAAAACAAATTTTAGTAAACAAATTAGAAAATAATATAGTTGTAAAACCACTTGTTAGAACTGGAATTAAACCATAGACTTAGAAACACCAAAAAAAGTGAAAAAAAAACCTCCTAGTTACTGTTATGCTTGTGTAAGTGAATTGTGCTTCCTATTGAGGTAAAAATTTAACTGATAAAAGCAAAAAAAATGAATTATGAGTCTATTTTGAGAGGAAAAAGAGGTTTAGTATTGTCAAATTATACTAGATTAGGAAAATGACACCACTATATGCTTATCTCATACTTCTCATCTACCATGGACTTACCACACCTCTCTCTAACTAATCTAATGCTTTGATAAGTCTTATTTTCCACATAGCTTATCTTCTCATACATGTGCCATTCTAATATTCAAACTTCAACACCAAAAAAAAGAATTTAAACACAATCCAAGCAAGAGAGTGTAGATCTAGTCAAATCAAGCTTCAATTCCAAGCTCAAAAGGGATGTTGACTTTCCAGATTTCAACACCCAGATAGATCTAAAAAAAGGTCTCTACCTCTATTCTACATGGTTCAAATTTCCAATACCAACATCTAAAAAATTTAATGTTAGTAAATATTTCCAATGTAACATAAATATTTCAAGTAGATATCTGATGCCAAACTAAAAAACCAATGTCCAATAGATCAAGATTCCTCATATTCTTAGATATAAAATGATGCCTATCTATTTTGATGCAATGTCAAACTTGAATTTTTGATATCCACACCAGTTTTTCTATAGATCTACAAAAAATGTTCCTATATTGTGGAAGATGATGCCACACCAAATTTACCCTCCATCAATGTACAAATATGTAGGAAATAACATAGAATAAAATAAGAAATAATGGCATATCTTTTCTAGATTCTATGCCTTCAACCTTAGAATGCCAATATCTTTAAATTACAATACCTCTCTATGGAAACATATGCAAAGGTGTGAAAAGTAGATATGACACAAATTAAGGATCCTTACATGCTATAAACACTCACATCTTCAAGGATGATGACAAATTTTCAATGCCAAAACAAGATCAAGAAGAATCCAATAAAAACCTTGAAAATCAAAAGATTTAAAAGATTCAAAAAGTCTTTCGTGAATGGAACCACAATAATATCTCCATAAATGCCTCTCTCCTATGCTTCCTCCTAGACTTACCTCCAAGAATAAAAAACCACACACATCAACAAATCTTTAATAAAAGTGTCATATTCATAAGAGGGAAAAAAGGTTGTGGAAAAAAAGGGAAGAAGTGTCAAGGGATGTTTATGAAGTAAAATTCAGAAATGTAGATGGGAGAAAAATGTCAAAGCTCTGGTACCATGTTTGGAATGGTGGACAATCATTTCAACACAGGATTTAGAAGTGATAACACCAAAATAGACAATTATTTTCAAATCAAAATTAAT